>JAPYZE010004382.1:0-13377 GCA_030522805.1 Leptomastidea abnormis
ATTACGTTCAACATGATTTATTAAAATATTATCAATTTTGTTTTTTAGAATTCTTTGAGAAAGCATTCTGCTAATGCAGTTAGCAGCGGTTTTTTTCTTGAAGCCACGCTTACTATAGACACTCTTGGGTTGCCACTTGCCGCTGCGGATCATTTCTTTCTCGAATGCCAACACTTGCCTGCGTCTGGACTTCGCGAAGTATTTTATTGTTTTTAGCGTTGGTATGCCTATATGCGGGTCCTTCATCGTTTTCTTTGCCTCTTTGTCCTCTGGGCTTGTCGACTCTTTGTTGATATCTGCTGATTTTCGGCTTCTTGCTGCTTGCTCTTTTCTTTCCCTTTCTTTCTGTATTTCTGCTTATTTTTTCGTTTATTTCTTTTTCTTCTCCAAGTTGTTTCTTCTTTCTTTCATTCTCGTCCACTCTCCTCTTAGCTTCACGTGTCATTTTTTCTTCGATCTTGTTTACCATTCTGTTTACTTCTGCATTTCTCTCTGCTTTTACTATGTTTCTTCTTTCTCTCGCTTTAGCTTGTGTATATTTCTCTTATCCAATATTCTTTTTTCTCTTCTATTTTCTTTATCATCTCTTCTTGCGTATCTCTTTCTTCTTGCTCCAGTCTCGCTGCTTCTTCTATTTTTTCTTTTAACTTGTGTTCTTCTCGCCGCAGGTCGTAATATTCTTTCTTTTGTTTTCTTATTAGTTTCAGTTGTTGGTCTAATTTCTTCGCATGACTCTTGCCCGCATTCCTCTGCAGCTATTCCTTTCTCCGTTGTTCTTGGACTTCTCTCTCCCCTCTTTCTTTCTTTAACTTTTAGAGCGTAAGCAGTTTTAACCTGTATGGTGTCATCTTTTTTAGTTCTTGCAGCTCTGCTGCTGCACTATGCCACTCTTCATTTAAATCATTGTTTTTTTCCTAATTTGTCTTTGCGGATTTCCCTGTTAATTATTTTATCACGCACTACTACTTTTTTATTGTCAATGTTATGCATTTTATTTTCACTTTTTATTCCTTCTTGTCTTTGCAGCTTTTTTTTTTTACTTTCTTTCACTTTACTCTCTTCTGCCGCTTTATTTTTGAAGCGCTACAGCTGGTTGGCTTTCAGTATATACTTACATCTTTTTTTATTTTTCTTAGCCATTTTACTTTACTTTTTCTTCTGTTGGTACCTTGCTTCTTTTCGACTATGCCTCTGTGTTATCGGCTTAACGCACCACGACTGACTGTAGCGTCGTCTCGCCGGCTATATCGCGTTGACTGCTCCTCCGCTGCTTGCTACTGTGATGTACTTCTTCTCCACGTGTGCGTTCGTTTGGTTTCCGGGCGGCGCACGTGTTGCCGCTTGACTGTTAGCCCGCTTGCGTGTTAGTGTTAGTGTTACTCTTCTTCCTATCTCTCTTTCTTACACGCGTTTGCGGTCAGATGTTGTTTTGTGTCTCTTTGTATATTTTATAAATGTTTCTACTTACTGAATATTTTATTCTGTTATCTTATTGAATTTGTTGTTTTTTTTTTTTGTTTTGTTTTTCTATATAGTTTATTTTACTGTTTTTTTTATCTTATTGTACTTTTGAAAAACAAATTGCGAAAAAATGAATATTCTATTAAAAGAAGAAAAAAAATTTTGCTCTTGATTCCTTTTTTTTACTACTAATTTTAATGCTTTTGCTAATTTTCTTATAGTTGTTGTATTTTGTTGATTTTTATTCATCTATATCTGTTTAGGATTGGGTTTTCGTTTGTAAGACGAAGACCGGAGTGGACTGTATTTTTATGGGAGCGGTTTTAGGCGTATGGGGACAAAGGCAGTAACTTTGTGAAGAAGAGGAATATTTGTGCTCTTAACATCTAGCTAGAGAGGAGTTTGCACTTTACCGCGTGCACTGGAGTTAGTCGGTTTAAGTGAATGAAATACTCGCATTTAAAACAAAACAAAATGAACACTTTATTTAATCAACGGAATATAAACTGAAATTATAAGACATCTACCCTGGCTCGAAAGTCAGTGCAAATGCTTGTAATACAGACGGAGAAAGCGTGCGCTCTAGGCGCTGGTGCGACGTGAACTGCCGGCAAGCGCGTCTTGCCGTACAGAAGAAGAAGAAGAAGAAGAAGAAGAAGAAGACGGAAGTAGGTGGAGATATCAGCGCTAGTTTCCGCTGATGCGTACATTTAATTTACTTTTACATTATAAGGCGCAGTAAGAAATATTGGCGCGAATCTTTAAACACATTCAATTATAAACATACTCCCGACTTTGATGCGTCGTAAGCTCTGAAGGAGCATCAATTAAAATTAAAGCTTATCAGTAATAAGTAAATAATAAAACAAGAAATTTCAGTAATAATCGCAAACTTAAACTAACTAAATTTAAAATCGAAGATTTTGAATTTCATTCCTTTCGACTTTGACGCAACGCAGTATAACGAAGAGGCGTCAATAAAACAAAATTGAACTAAAATCAGTATGCATAGGAGAAGAGAATTCGCAACACATATTTTTTTTTCAACAAAATCCATTAGAGTCAAATCAGTAATGACTAATATAGAACTACTCTGAAATTCGCAATTTATAACAATAAAATTAAAAGTTCTTCAGCCCGGTGCATTATAATCAATTTAGTAAATGACCTAACTAGTATCGATGAGGTAGTATGAACTTCAGCTACTCTCACCAAAGAGTTAGGGTCTCCGAAGATTTTGACAACTCTACCTAAAGGCCATTTGCCTGAGGGAACGAGTTCGTTCTTGATGAGCACCAAGTCACCTACGCCTAAAAACAACTGTTCTTGCTTCCACTTAACTATTTTTTTGCTTTGACAAGAGGTACTCAGCGGACTACCTCTTCCAGAAATTTTGAACACAAAAAGTCAGTAACTTCCAACGACGAGAAGAAGAAACATTGTCATCACTAATATAGGGCTCAGGAACAAGGAACGAAGACTTTTGAATCAGAAAATGAGCTGGAGTTAGAGCTTCGAGGTCAGAAGGATCATCAGTTAAGGGGATTAAGGGCCTTGAATTTAGGCATGCTTCTATTCTACATAACAAGGTAGAAAATTCTACGATCGTAAAAACTTATTCTCTTACAACACACTTGAGGTGAAATTTGGTGGACTTGACGGCAGCCTCCCATAGTCCTCCGAAATGAGGAGCTGATAGAGGATTGAAATGCCACGTCGTTCCTAACTCGGCTAGCATTTCACCAAGTTCGCGAGATGCACCTACAAAATTGGTTCCCTGATCACTATAAAGATCCGTGCAATGGCCACGACGGGAAGTGAAACGGTGAAAGGCGGCAATAAATGCTTCTGCAGAGTAATCTTCTACTACTTCTTAGTGTACTGCTCGCGTTACCATACATATGAAGAGTGAAATGTACCCTTTTTAAGTACCTCTCCCTCTTACTTTGGCCAAGCGAATTAAAAATGGGCCAGCGTAATCAACACCAGTCTTTTGAAAAGGGAGAGTAGGAATCACTTGGGAAGCTCGTAGATCACCCATTAACTGTGTCACTGTATCACCTTTATATATTTTACAAGTTAAACATCTTTGAATAACGGAGCGAACGAGTTTTCGTCCATTGACGATCCAGTAAGTTTGTCTAAGAGTTAAGAGTGTTAATTGCACACGCCATGAAGTGTTTTAGCGTGTGCTTTCTTAACTAATTTTTCAGTAAAGGAGCTTCGTGGGTGTAGTATAATGGGATGCTTTTGGACGTAATCAACCAGAGCTTGACTTAATCGGCCACCTACTCTTAATAATCCATCGACTAGTATTGGGTTTAAATTTGCTAGTTTGCTAGAAGAAGGCAATGAATGTATTTGACTAGACGCTTCTTGATTTTCGTTCGAGTTATGGCGTTTTAGTAGAATAGAAATCTCTTCCTTAAAATGGAATTGCTGATGTATAAAAATAAAAAATAATGTTGAAGCTTGAGTTTCAACAGGACTAAGTATCTTTGAGTTTTGAGAGGTGAAAATTTAAGAAAGAGCTTTAAGAAAGATAGAGCAGGATTGGCAATTTTGTTCGATTTTTTCATGGCGACCTTGTACTTTCACTTACATACAAATCTCAAACAGTAAGCAGTTAATCGGTCTAAATCAGAAATTTTAGGCGATAAATCCCAAGTAATTTTTGGAAATGTTTGCTTTAAATTCGAAATTGTCGGTGTCTGACTTCTCTCTAGAGAGCAAGTCAGACCCGTAAAGAGAGAATTCACCGACTTAACTACAGAAGAGCTTCTTGGAGTCTGAGTACAGGTATATATTTGACGGGGACACTTCTACCGTGATTAAGTAATGAGAAACCAGTCGACATAATAGCTGAGCAGCATAGAGTTCTAGCCGAGGAATACTCACTGTTTTCAAGGGGGCGACTTTTGTTTTAGCCATTTGCAACAAGACGGAGACTTGATTTTGGCTAAATACTCGTATGTAAACTACCGCTGTAGTACGCCGTAGTGTAGTTACGCCACTGCGTAAGCTGATTTTGAAGCGTCAGCGAAACCGTGCACTTCAATGGAAGTTGAATCTAAAGAGACATTGTTCCAACGAGGAATTTTGATAGATTTTAACGCTTCTACTTTACCAAGCCATTTATTCTAATGATCGATCACCTCATTGGGTAGATTATCGTCCCAATTAAGTTTCAAAAGCCACAAAGATTGCAGCATAATTTTAGCAGTTACGAGCGTAGGGGCTAACCAACCTAATGGATCGAAGAATCAAGCTAACTGGGAAAGCATAGTGCGCTTTGTCCAAATTTTTTGTGTTGAAGTAGGTTTGAGTTTGAAAATAAATTCGTCCTTAATAGGACACCAATGAAGTCCTAGGACGGAAATATCTTGGGACATTTCAGAGAGATCAAGTGATTTAGTAGCTAGAGAAGAAGCGGGTAACTGACTTAACAAATAAGGACAATTAGAAGACCATTTACGAAGGGGGAGACATCCTTTAGTAGTAACATCCTTTAGTTGGCGTATTTTTTTTAGCTTCTTCTATAGAATGACCTCCGGAAATAACATCGTCCATATAAACTTCCCCTTTTAATATTGCCAAACCCAGTGGGAGGGAGTCTTGATAAATTTCAGCTAATCTTTTGAGTACTTTACAAGCTAAGTGAAGAACAGGCTAAGCCATATGTAACGGTAGCTAGCTGATATATTTGAAGTTTATCAGTCGGCTTATCGCGCCAAAGAATAGCCTGGTATTTTTGATCTACGTCAGCTACATTAATCTGTCTGAACATTTTCTCTGTGTCAGCGGAGAAGGCGAACCGATAGTTACGCCAACGTAAAACAAGATCGAAAAGATTAGGTAGCAAGTTGGGCCCGATGTGAAGGCAATTATTTGATGAGATACCTGCTTTAGAAGCGGAAGACCCGTTAAAAACGACTCGAAGTTTGGTGGTAGAGCTGGCCTCTCTAATCACACCGTGATGAGGAAAATAACAGATTGTGTCATTCGAGACAGCGTTTTTAAGGGAGTTATTTTTTAAGTCGAGATATTCTTGAATAAATGCGGAGTAAGCATCCTTGAGCTTAGAGTTTTCTTCAAATCGACGCTCCAGTCTTTTGAACATTGCAGAAGCAACGTTGAAGGATTCCACTCTTTGCTCTGCAAGGATTTTGGGATTTTCCTTGAAAGGTAGGCGGACAGAGAAACGACCATGAGCATCACGAGAATGACTCTCTTTGAAATGAGTCTCACAGTTGATCTCATACTTAGTACGTTTGTCAGAGCAGACTGAAACTTCTTCGACTTCCCAAAATCTTTGAAGAAGGTCAGACAGGCTCTTCGCTACAGTGAAGCGTAACGAGATCTTTCGATGGAGCACCGGTGCTCGGAACTGGACCTGATATTAGCCTTCTGAGTAAAGACAAGGATCCTATAGGGAGATTTGGTGGGCCTCTTTTGATCCCTTCCTCTATTATATGAGCGTGTACAGTGGCGCTCAATAAGATATCAATGGGATCGTTCTTGCAGTAATAAGGGTCGGCTAGTTTTAAGCCTTGTAAGTATGGCAAACTCGAAGTCTTAATTTTCTGAGATAGTCTATATGAAGGTACTTTCGAAACAATTAATGCTTTAACTTCTAGCTTGATTTTAGAATTCAATCGTGGGCTAATTGTTAGATTAACCGAACTAGAAGTGTGACCAAGTGGTTGGTCATTGACACCTCTTAAACTGACATTAGCAGAGGAATGTTTCAACTTGAGAATATTACTTAAGGACTTTGAGACTAGAGATGACTGAGAGCAAGGGTCGATCAACGCACGAACAAGGTGTCGTTGACTATCTTGACTGACAACGTTAACACGAGCCGTAGCAAGCAAAACGTCGCTACCGTAAGAAGGAAGAATGTTTGTACAATGCATATTACTAGTGTTATCATTAGTTTGTGGAGATGAGGAAGGACATCTTATCCTTGTCTTGGTGAATCAAAGTATGGTGGAGGCCTTAAAACTCTTGACATTTATAATTAGAGCGACACTCTTTACTTTTATGAAATCCTAAGCAGTTGAAACATCGTTTTGATGATTTAACAATTTCTATTAATTCTGGGACTTCCCTTTTTCGAAACTCATCGCATTTGTGAAGTTGATGATCACCTTTACAACAAGGACAATCTCTTTTAGAGTAACTCGAGGTTGCTTGGTGAACGATTTAGATCTAGAGTCTCTATTGGACTTCGCGAAATTAACTGAGGTTTTGGCATTACTGCTACTAGAAGGCATGGTTTGTAAGATTACAATTTAGTCAATAATGAACTCGCGAAGTTGTTTCAACGTAGGGGCCTTTTTGTCGCCACCAAGATATTTACTCCATTAACGACAAGTACTATTATTAAATTTATTATCAGTAGATTAGCAGTAATAAAGGTAATGAGAAAATCGCAATCACCAATATCTCTTTTCTTCGCGATTAATGTATCGGTAGGGCTAATGGTTTGCCTTTGTAACCGTTTAAGCTCAGCACTGGAATCAGCCTTCATTGGCTGTGCGTCGTAGATAGCCTTAGTAAGGGTGTGTAATAATCTGCGAGAATTATCATAAAAATTAAAAAGAGTATTTCAAGCTGGTACATAAGTATCACCTGAGAGCGCTATATTTTTAATCAATTCGAGAGCGTCACCCGTAACGTGAGAGCGGAGTTGTTGAAATTTAACGACCGGAGGCAGTTGTTCTTGATGGTGAACAAGGGAACGATACATATCACGGAACTCTCCCCATTCTTCATATTTACCCGAAAATTTAGGTATAGCGATGACTGGTAAGGGATTATTATTAGGTTGAATAACAATATTGGAAGCTTCATGATTAACGCTAACGAGAAGCAGCAGGTAACTCGGCTTTCAGTTTAGCGATTTCGTCCTTGTAAGCACCTAAGTTGGAATAAAAACTATCTTCACCAAAATCATAAACTTCATTTTTATAATAATCATCGCTCAAAGGAACGTCCTCAAAGGCTTCAATAAGCTGGTGATTTTTAGTAAACAATTCAAAGTTTACTTCTAGCTGTCGCATGCGAGATTCTGTGTAACCGAGGGTCATGTGCTGCTGACCTTTCTTTTTATAATTTTCAAAGGAATGGCATATCTTTTTAAATAAAGATGCTTGTTCACGAATATAAGCTGTCATTTTTAAATCAGACTTTTATACCAATAAGAGAATTAAGAGAGAAAGAGACAAAAAGGATTTAGACTAACTCTTGTCGAGAGAGACAGTAAGTCGAATAAGTAAAAAGAGAAATGAAAAAAATGGAGTGTGGACTCAGGTGAGAGAAGCTAAAGTTCGTACTACCCTACCCTATCTCAGGTTCGAGCCTCACAAATCACGCAAAATCGCAAACTTAAAACTAATAACAATTTTGCTTTAAATCTAATTCACTTAATGTCTCTATGCGTTTTGCTTATATTTTATATTTTTAATTACGCAACGTTCTCTGGCAAGACGACACTCTTGTAAACTGGAACCACTTATGTCTTCTCCCAGAGGGCTACAGAAGACGTGCGGCCTGCAGAGCAGCAGGCGATGATAGGCCTACGGAAGACGAGCGGCCTGCAGAGCAGCAGGCGATAATAGGCCTACGGAAGACGAGAGGCCTGCAGAGCATCAGGCGATGGTAGGCCTACGGAAAAGAAGAGGCCTGCAGAACAGCAGGCGATGGTAGGCCTACGGAAGAGATCTGGCCTGCAGTAGCGGCAGGCTATTCTAGGCCTACGGAAGTGCTCTGGCCTGCAGTAGCAGCAGGTGAAGTATGCGCTCACTTGAGCTCTGCAGCAATGTTAAGCAGATGTTGGTCACGCCGTTCTCAAAGGCGTGATATGTACTTGATGATGTAGATTTCTAAAATTACAAATCAAAGCACAATTACTATTGTATCCTAGCTGCGCTTATACAAGCAACAGCATACTGTTGTAGAAAGGAGGAGAGTGGTCTCTGCGCTCCCGACTTTGCACAAAAATAAGGAGGGGAATAAACGAGTCGTGTGCTCGTCTCTCTTCGGTGCGGCAACGTTGCGCAGACACAAAAGAGGAAAGAGAGAAGCTCCAACTGTGCGCCGGCGCACAGCGGCGTTTACGTCGTCTTTATGTTTCTTCTCTCTCTTTTCACAAAGATGGCCGTTTCATGCAGTGTGACCGCGTGGCAAGTTATGCTGATGCCAAGATGGCCTGAGTATATAGAGAAGAAAAGGGGGGAGGGAGCGTTGGTCGCAACTCCCGTCACAAGATGGCTAGCTGACGCGTCTTAACCGCGTGGCGAATACAACGCCAAAAAGGCTTACTATAAGAAGAATATTTTGCTCTAAAGGTGAGCGAGAGAAAATGCTCTATTTGAGCAAGTTATCCTTCCGTGCGGCTAACTAGCGCAGACACGGAGGAGTATGAGGGGTTTCTCCCGTCTGTGCGAACATGCACGAAAGGATACGAGCAGAGAGCTCGTCTCCTGGCCAAGCGGTTGTAAGTCGCTGGCACACTGCGAGGTAGAGAGAAAAAAGGGGGGAGGGAGCTTCGCTTGCAACTCTTGACACAAGAGTAGAAAGAGAAAGAGGGGAGGGAGCTTCGCTCGCAACTCCCGACACAAGATGGCTGCCGGACGCGTCGTAACCGCGTGGCAAGCACTCACTGAGGCCAAGATGGCCAATTCACAAAATCACTTTTACTTTGTTCCGCCGCCTATCCGGCTCGAAAGACCTCGTTTAGGATTGGGTTTTCGTTTGTAAGACGAAGACCGGAGTGGACTGTATTTTTATGGGAGCAGTTTCAGGCGAATGAGGACAAAGGCAGTAACTTTGTGAAGAAGAGGGATATTTGTGCTCTTTACATCGAGCTGGAGAGGAGTTTGCACTTTACCGCGTGCACGGGAGTTAGTCGGTTTAAGTGAATGAATTACTCGCGTTTAAAACAAAACAAAATTAACACTTTATTTAATAAACGGAATATAAACTGAAATTACAAGACATCTACCCTGGCTCGAAAGTTAGTGCAAATGCTTGTAATAGAGACGAAGAAAGCGTGCGCTCTAGGCGCTGGTGCGACGTGAACTGCTGGCAAGTGCATCTTGCCGTACAGAAGAAGAAGAAGACGGAAGTAGATGAAGATATCAGCGATAGTTTCCGCTGATGCGCACATTTATTGTACTTTTACATTATAAGGCGCAGTAAGGAATATTGGCGCGAATCCTTAAACACATTTAATATTAAACAATATCTATTTTGCTTTTTCTCTTTATAACGTGTGATATTAGATTTGCTCTATTATTTTTGTAATTGATTCTTTATATATATAATTGAGTTTATCTAAATTTTACTTTTCTCTTGTTTTTTGTATACCGATGTTAGAGATTCCAAAAAGAAAGTATATTTTGACATATACATTTTGCTTTTATATGTATTTGAAAGGAAAAAAAAATTTATTTTTGTTCTGTTTTGAAGTTTTTTAGTTTCTAAACGTCTTTGACGTGAAATGTGCTTACTTTCTTATTGTTATTTTCTTCAAGTTTTATAATGTTGTCATTTAGCATTTCTATGATCTTAAATGGTCCTACATACTTTGGTTTTAATTTTGCGCTTAAATTATTCGCTGCGCTTGACAATATTTTATTACGCCGAACATCGTACTCACCCACCGAAAAATCTGCGCGTTTTTTATTTTTATTATACGCGTCTTCTTGTTTTTCATTGGCTTTATCAATTTTCACTAACGCATTATCACGTATATAATCTAATTTTTTTGCGCGATCCGACCAACGCTTAATATTTTGCGGTTCTATTGCCGCTACTTTACTTTCTTTCATTTTATCTTTTTTTTTATTTTCTTTTTTCTTAGCTTATGACCGCGTCTTGGGACCGCTCGGGCTATCAGTATCTGAGTCGTCGTTGGTTTAGTCTTCGTCGGATTTTGTGGTGATTTTAGTGTTTATAATTACGTCATTTTCTGTCGTTCTTTTCCAAAATTTTGGTGGTCTCAATTCTTGACCGGAAACTTAACATGCTGGGCTTTTGCCTGTTAACGAGTGAATACTCGTATTTTGTGGAAATTGCAATTGTGGTATGTATTTATCCTACTCTTTATGGTTTTTATTGATAAAAGCAGCAATTTTTATTTTCATGTCTCGATTGACTCGCTCTACGGGGTTGCTTTGAGGGTGATAAGCTGGTGTTTTTTCGTGTTTAATCGCACTTTGTTCTAGTAATGATTAAAATTTTTCATTTATAAATTCTTTATCATTATCCGAAATTATTGTATCTGGTGCGCCAAACTCCGGACATAATCCGCTCTCCACCGAATTTGTTACTGCCATTAAATCTATAGCTACTGTTTTCCATGGTCTTTCTATTTCTCGCGTCCCCATTAAGCCTACTTGACCACTTTGATCAGATTTATATTTTAAACAAGTTACACAGTTTTTTACATATTTAGAACGTCATTATATATTCCTGGCCAATAGTACGATTTACCTATACGTTTATACGTCTTTTCTACGCTTTAATGACCTGCGCTTGGCTCGTTATGATTCTCGCATAATATATATCATTGCGTTTTTCTAAGGGAACAACAAGTTTTCACGCGCCTAAATCGCCTAAAACTTCGTCTATATTGTCATTTGGCCTATATTTATAAATTTTTCCGTCTACTATTTTCCAGTCTCTATATTTTCGGGGTTAACTTTTGATTTGCCAGACGCGTTTTTTATACTATTCATCAGCGGTACTTTTGCATATTTTTATTGCGTTTATTTTTATTGAATTTTTATTTTTAAACATTCTAGATAACGCATCTGGCACGACGTTACTCGTACCTTTTCTATGTACAACGTCAAAATCATAAGCCTTTAATTCTTATGCCCATCGGCCAAATCTACCTACTGGGTTTTCCTTGTCAAATAACCATTTTAATGCGCTATGATCGGTAATTACTACGAATTTTGCGCCTTCTATATACGGTCTATATTTTTCAATGGCCCATTTTACTGCCAAACATTCTTTTTCTGTAGTACTAAAATTTAATTCATTTTTCCTTAGTGCATAGCTTGCATATCCTGCAACTTTTTCTACGCCGTCTACCTTTTGTGTTTACACCGCACCTAGCCCCGAATCACTTGCGTCTGTTTGTATGCAAAAGTCATCGTTGGGGTTGGGTATATGAAGCAACGGTGCTTTGCATAGCGAATTCTTTAATTTTATAAATGCATTTTCTTGCTCCTCTAGCCATTCATACTTTACGTCTTTACGTGTTACTTTATTTATTGGCTCAATTACTTTTGCAAAATCTTTTATAAATTTACGGTACCATGACGCCATACCTATAAATCTGCGCAGCTATCGCAAGGTTTTAGGCCGCGGATAATCTTTAACCGCTTGCGTCTTTTCGAGATCTATTGCTATCCTATTTTCGCCAACTACAAACCCCAAAAATTTGACTTCTTTACTACAGAATACACTTTTTTGTCTGTTTATCGTTAAACCCGCCCTTTTTATATGGAGGATTATTTCCTTGAGTATCCGTAGATGTTCTTCAAAGGTAGCGGTAACGATTACTGTATCATTTAAATAATTATACGCTCTAGATCGCCTATTAATTCCTCTAAAAGTCTTTAAAACGTCGCTCCCGCGGTTGATAAACCTATTGGTAAGCGTTTGTACTGCCACAACCCTCTCCCAGTACAGTAAATGCTGTTATTTCTCTGGACTTTTTATCAAGTTTTATTTGGCGGTATGCGACTTTTAAATCTATAGTACTTGTATATTTACCGTTTCTAAGCTTCTTTAAAATAACCTCCATATAAGGTAAAGGATACGCGTTTTTTTTTGTTAATTTATTTACTACCCTAAAATCTATGCACATTCTATACTCGTTTTTCTGTTTCTTTTTAATTATTAATACGGGATTATTCCAGTCACTTTTTGATTTTTCTACAACGCCTGTTTTTGCCCATTTATCTAAGTTTTCATGCATTATTTTTTCTAACCGGTCGGAGACAGCGTGATATCTTTGTTTTAACGGTCTACCTTCTTTAATTAATTCAATTTAATGTTCTACTAAATTAGTTGCTGGTAAAATATCATTATCTTGCTTTGATTTTGGTAACAACTCATCAAGCAAATTTTTAATTTCTTTACGTTCATTATTTTCAATTTCAATGATACCACAACTATTTATATATACGCTCTCTTCGACTGGATTTATTGCGTTTAAATCAAATTTATGCTGTCTATACGCTTTTTGGTCTGCGAGTGTAAATGTGTCTAGGCCTGCATTGATTATCATGCCGAAAGCACGAAGAGCATCAAGGCCTAAAATTGCAGGTATAGGTACTGCCGGTATCAGCAGGACGGGCAACGCCTTGCGCACGCTTGTGATATGTACTAGGGCGTTAATTTCACCTAAAACAGATACTTTTTCCCCGTTTGCCACTTCAGCCGTAGTAAACCGATTTGGCTCAATTTTGATGCCTATTTGATTTACGAGTACGTCGCAATTTGCTCCCAAGATTGTGCGCGCGGATCCTTGGTCGACTAACGCCTTAACGGTTCTATTGTCGATTCTAATTTTTAACCATTAACGCGGATACTTTACTGACACATTACTGGGCAGTGTGAAAATATTCGTCGTTGGGTTAGAATTTCGCTTTGCATGTTGGCCTACACTATTCTCGCTAAAATTTTTACCAGACCAATTTTTACCAGAGACCATTTTGCTATTGGCACGCGTTTTGGTCTCTTCTACGCGGCCTAATTTGCGTTTCCCGAACTGATTGAATTATTGTCATTGTTTTTATGGTTATCATTACGCGACCTATCTCTGTTACCCTCGTTATTATCGTCGTGTCTATTATATATATATATATATATATATATATATATATATATATA
>JAPYZE010004383.1:0-16714 GCA_030522805.1 Leptomastidea abnormis
TTTTTAAGAATCCCCGATACTCCAGCATCGATTACTTTTGGTTTACTCGATTATTTTACTTGGATACTTTTTTCGAGTATCGCCCATCCCTAATACATACATACAGAGTTGTATATACATACATGTAAGAGGGGGGTTCCCAGCTTGGCTGCTGTTGCTGCAATGCGCGCAACTCAACTATAAGAGAGAGAACGTACACACTATATACAGCTCAGTAAAAGAGACCCCCGATATATACCTATATACTTCTTGGCTGACTGGCTGCTGCTGCTGACTACAGCAGCTTTCTGTGTGTGCCTTTGTGCAATGAATAAAAATGAAAAAGTATTACAGGCAACAGCAGCAGCGGCTCACTGGCTGCCCTGCTGCTGCTGGATGTAGCAGCATATACATATACGCACAGCTTCAGCTGCACCTCTCTCTCCCTTCTCTTCAAACCTTCTCTCTTACTTCTTAGTGCTTGCTTCCATAGGTACATACCACCATATACGTATACCTCCTCATCCTCCACCTCCACCTTCACCTCATCGTTGCTTGCACCAAAGCAAGTCTAAAGTGCCTGTCAGATGGCGCTGGTATTGGTAGCCCAGAGGGGGAAAATATAAAAGTGCGATGGTTGAAGGGGGGCAAAACCCTTGGCATGTAGTAGGTATATACACACTGTATAGCGCGTTTGGAAACGGTATTGCCCCATGGACCGTTGGATGAGCGCAAAATTTCTCTCTCTTTCTCTATCTCTCTCTCTCTCTCTCTCTCTCTCTCTCTCTCTCTCTCTCTCTCTCTCTCTCTCTCTCCCCCCCTCTTCCCCCCCCCCCCCCCTCCCCCCTTCCTCCCCCCCCTTCTCTTCTCTCTCCCTTCCCCCCTGTAGAGGTACATACGCAATTCTAAGAGAAAAAAGAAGAGAGTAAGGAAAACGAATGATACATACCTTGTCTTGAAAATTATCCTTTATATACTTGTATCCTATATACTATATATATAATATATATATATATATATATATTGATGCTGCGACTCCAATTATATTATGATGATCATTATTGTACATACGTATACACACATAATATTGTATATGTCTTTGTTTTTCCATCGAATGTTTACAGGAGTGTCTGTCTCAGGAGGATATCGAGAGAATATTACCAATTGCTACCAGGCAACGACGAGAGTATAAGAAAGAGAGAGAGAGACGTTCACCACAGTAGAGTAACCGGACGACCTTCGATTTTCGAAATGGCAGCAGCGGTTGAGGTACATACATACAGTAGACACGACATCATCATCATCATCATCATCACCATAATCTCTATTTTTTTATATTCTCAACTCCTCCTCTTTTTGTCCCTTCCTGCAGTATAAATGTGTCACAGAGAGTAGTAGCCTTACACACATATATATATATATACACGTCCGGCTTAAAAAGTACTTGGGAAAAAGGAAAGAAAAAAAATATCCTACTTCTGTCCCTTCCGGAGTTATACCCCCTGAACTTTTATACACTTATATATACTCTACTTGTATCTCTTATTCGTATATCCCTTGAATGGCGGTTAATTAATTAATTGGCATGACAGCGACAGCAGCATGAAGAAGAGGAGGAGGAAGAACAAGAGGAGGAGGAGGAGGTTGAGTGGATCTGGCAGGAAGATGACAAAAGCAGCTGGACGACCTTCCTGTTGGCCTGTGAAGCCGGTGATCCCGAGATCGTAAGCGACTTCCTCAATAAGACACCGGGCTGTATCAAGGAGACGAGTAGTAGTGGCAAGAATGCCCTTCACATTGCAGGTATATACATACACACACACACACATACATATATATATATATATATATATATATATATATATATATACAAGCAATCCGTTATATACATGTATACGCGATCGATTTGAAACTTCCGCGACCGCAAACAAGTTTCTATAGAGAGTTTCGATTTTTTAGCCAAACCGACTTTTGTATATGGCTAGCTATATAGTACTACGTTTGGTCTTTATTTTTTTTTTTTCTAGCTCGATATGCCAACGTAAAGACGCTGAAAGTATTGCTCGAGGCACATCCACATCTGCTTGAATCTCGTGATGAGGAAGGCTTTACACCCTTACTTGAATCTATCAAGAATCCGAATATCGATAATACCAAGTATCTACTGATGGAAGGTGCTGATGCGACTGTTGTTAATAAAAAGTCACAGAATATTTTTCAAATTGGAGCTATTGCTAAGAATCTTGAGATTTTTAAATTACTTATTAAATAATACGTACATACATATTGATCTTTGCAAGAGATGACGTGATGTTATATTAAGAAGAAAGGGTTGATGGTGAATGTTTTTAATATGAATTGTATAAAGCTGGGGGAAAAAAGTATATAGGTTGAGTTGAAAGAACAAACTCTGAAAGTTTTGGTCGATATTTTTTTAATATTGCATTTGCTATATATACCTAAATGTAGTAGCTGAGAAGATCGATACTATGAGGGTGGAAATATTTCTAAAGTACTGTTGATTCTATGAACTGCCATATATACAATATACACACTATATAACTGTCAATTAACGTATTTTCATACTGCAAATATTTTAGCACTGTAAATAGTACATATCTTTTTCTATATGTTTTTGATATGAATTTTTAGAAATTTGTAAGCTACTGTGAAGTTTTTTTCTTTTTGAAAATTTATTAAATATTTTTATAAAACTATATGAATAATATTTATTGTTTGTTTTTATTTCGTATACCTGTTCCCTGAATTCATTGATCAAACATTTTAAATCATATTAAAATAAATAATAATAAAATTCGATTTTACTTACCTTATATAGTTATACAGCCAATACTAAAAAAATCTTGTTTATTAAAAAATTTTGTTTCAAAATTGCAAAGTTAAACAATGAAAATTAAAAAGCTGTTTTTGCTGTAATTTAGTAACAAGTACTTGAATACATTAAATTAGTCTGGGAGTTTTAAAATAAACCAAAATATAATTTCGTGCATGCATTTTTTCGTGAATAATATAATAAGGGTGTAATTGAAAAAGTCGGATGTTGAAGATTGGTACACATTTATTTTTTTTTTTCTGTTGAATCATCAGACAGTCTTAGAAGCATACAAAATTACTAAAGAAAGCTCGTTCGTGGGCTTGAAATAATTTGTTTCGCTCGTTCGGTACGCTAGTTCAATAAATAAAGAGCATGAGCCGACGAATGTAATTGTATATAACAAAGTCGTTTACAAAAAAACGTTTGTTCATGGCATGATTACGGCTTAGAAATTAAAAAAAAAAAAATTATTTAAAAATTCGCCACTGGTTCCACTTGATCTTTGTTTTTTTGTTCTCGTTCTATTTCTTTTACTAAATTTTTGAGTAAAGCAAAATAATAAAATTGACATGTAACGATTTTACGAAACGTAGAGTAGCAATTGGCAGTGAAGCTTCAACGTTACCTTTTTTTATCGATCAGCTGAAGAAGATAAAGTAAAAGGTGCGCTTTGTTGATCTGCCCGTCTGAATTATTTACCACAGCTCGTTCAAATTTAACTTTGTTCGCTATTCAAGTTACACGCTATCCGACCGTTTCACGGAAGGCAGTTTTCAATTTCGTTTGACAATAATAATAATATTAATAATAATAATAATTATAATAATAATAAACATTCTACTTTGGTGGATCATTTATTTTAAAACTTCTGTTCTTTACGTTACGTTTCTTTTATTTTTCTCCGTTTAAATAATTAGCCAATGATTATTTAGGACTTTCCGCAAAAAATTTTTTCATTTACTTTTATTTTCTTTTATTCCACTTAATTTTATTTACATGCCCATTACGTTTTTTTTTTCGTTTATCTTACAAACTAAACGCGCGCGTTTTCGCTTGACATTAACTGTTAAATTTGTTGCTACTTACTAATACTTTTTTTTTTTATAATATATATATTTTATCTTGCTTACTCTCGATTATTTTCACATGATTTTTTTTTTTACTTCCATCTATTCCTCATATATTTATATCAATGTGTGGATTTTCGTCAATCGCGCTTAAACAATTACAAAGTGTTCAACATGTACAAAGCCTATTTTTTTTTATTTATTTATTTATTCATATTTACAATATTTACAAAAAAAGGACACACAGACACACAGATCAATCGTCAATCATGAAATACCGCCCATAATACGGTAATAAAACGCTGCGATTTCGAACAAAAAAAAAATTTAATAAAATTCCTAATATAATCTGTATAACACGAACTCTCGAGATGTATGTATAATACGAGGGGTTACGGAGGAATGAAAGAGCGAGTATAAAGAAAAGGCCGCCATACATTCATATACATATACAAACACACATAACCCGCTCGTTTCTCTCTCTCTCTCTCTCTCTCTCTCTCTCTCTCTCTCTCTCTCTCTCTCTCTCTCTCTCTCTCTGTGTTGTAAAAAGCCGTGAGCGCGCCCGCGCAATAATAGAGTAAGTATAACGCGGCCCTTACTAAAGGTTTCCAAGACTCACAGGAACGAATTTCCTAACAGGATTAGCTTGACGCTACATATATATGCACCGTGTGTGTGTGTGTGTGTATAGAGAAACACATTATACACATATAAAGCACTAAAGCAGCTTTCGGTCCCTCTTTTCCTCTATCTCTCACTCACTCTCAACTCCCCCGATCGACGTGCTCGCTCTCTCGAGTGGATGGAATGCAAGGCTCCCCGGACATACATATTATATATGTGTATATATACACACATATAAAAGAGAGAAAAATATGAGAAGGAAAGAAGAGAAAAAGGGACGGACACTGAAAAGAAAAATAAAAAATAAAGAAAAAGAAAGGCCGAGAGAGAGAGAGAGAGAGAGAGAGAACAAAATCAACAGTACCAACGACGACGACGACGACACGGACCCGGACGGGCTCTCCCGCGGAGAGAGAAGAGAACCATGGCGCTCTCCGACCCGTATCGCGGGCCTTCTATCGCTGCCTTCTTCTCCTCCTCCTCCTCCTTCTCTTTCTTCTTCTTCACCGGAATAGCTGCGCGCCCCCGTCGCGGTCTTGCGATCCATACATACGTATGTACATATACTCGTGAAAACGACGAAAAAATAAAATGATGATTTTTTTCGCGGAGGCCCTTCTTCTGTAGAAACGAACGAGAAGGAGGGGGAGAAAGAAGGATATACATTTTTACAAATAACTAACACAGCTCTCTTTATTATCTAAATGCAATTGCGCGTCACCGCTTTAAAAAAAAAAAAAAATAAAATAAAATAAAAGAAATAAAGTTGACGTTTACAAAAATAAAGATGAAGCGTATACTATATACGAATGTAGTGAAAAAAACAACTGGCAATGTGTACGTATATATGTATACGTGTACGACATGACTTATAAGAAGAGTTTTTTAGATTAAAAATGGAAATCGCTCTCGATTTTTTTAAAGTATATATATATTGATTGAACAACTGAAAGACACGAGGGATAATATAGTGGTAGGGCTTTGTTTTTAGAATTTGAGAACAGTGTATAAAGACATAGAAGAGAAAAAAAGTAAAAAAATAAAATAATAATAATAATAATAAAAAGGCAGCTGGCTCCTCTTAAGATGGCCTGGCCATGCAAATGAGAGAGAGAGGTGTACCGCCCGATTAATCACAATGTTTTTGCTTATACAACGAATGTTTTTTTTTTATTTATTTTTATTTTCCCACCTACGGTATTACTTTTTTTTTATTCTTTTTTATTGTGTAATTTATATTATTTTACTTTACTTTTACTTTACTTTATTTTTTTTCTTTATTTCAATATACTCTTTTTTTTTACTAGAATCGTAGAAACGCTTACGAGTGCTAAAAAAATAAATAGCGCGCGGGATTCCTTAAACCTTAACGAGTTACATTAGACGCGATTAGGAGATACGATATTTATTTATTTATTTCTTATTTTATATTTATAATATATATGTATAAACGCATACTTCATTTGTTCCTTTGTTAAAAAATAGTAAAAAACAGTGACTAAGTTTCATCTTTCCCGGCTTGGGAAAGAACGCAGCACACGATATACTCCCGCATCATCATCATCATCATCAACATCATTATCATATCTCCTTTCACTTCATTTCACTTAATTTTTGCGCATCGTCTTGTTTTTTTCGTTACTTTTTTTTTCTTTCGTCTCTCATATCATATATATTTTATTTAAACGACCGCGATAAAAATCGCGAACGTGCAAATCCGTGCGTCTATGCGTACATGCGCGTGTACACATATATCAATATTTATATATTTATATATGTATATACGTATATATATATATATATATATATATATATATATATAACTCATTTCATATTTCATATTTATAATATTTATATATCTGCACTAGAGTGCATACACATTCAAGTACGTACGTAAAGAGCGCTTCGTACGTGTGCTTGCCTTCTTCTTCTTCTTCTTCTTCCTCTTCTTCCTTTTTTTCTTGTATGTGTGTATGCCTGTATTCGTGACATGTGTATAATGTATATTTATAAAAATAAGATTTTTCAGGGAGGTAGGGAGAAAGAGACTTGTGAGGTGGTGGGAAAAATGTGGACGGGTGGGAAAAGATAAAACACAACAGTCGAGGTGCTTAAGTATAGAGATGAAGGAAGGGAGGGAGGGAGTACAGTGGAACGGCAAGAGCTGATAAACTTCGTTCGTCAACAACGGCGACGTACGTGAGCAAGTGAGTGAGGGAGAAAAGTTGGCGATATGTCTCTTGGGAGCTGTGAATCGGTTGACGGAATAGGAAAAAGGGAGTGTGAAAAAGAGGGCGAGAGATTGGAGTGGTGATGGTGACGGTGATGGTGTTTGAGTGTCTCGAGTGGCAGTGGGATGGCACACACAGAGGAGGTCCCTTAGCACTCGCTGTAGGACGGTGGGGCGAGTCCTCGCGCCGCGTAAAGATCCGCCTGAGGCTGCAGGTGGCATACTACCGTGTGTCCGTCGAGAACGGCCACGGTGCGGGTATGATCCTGCGGCCTCAACTGCTGCTCAGCCAGCTGCTGCTGTTGCTGTTGTAGTTGTTGCTGATGATGATGATGGTGATGTTGCTGCTGCTGCTGCTGTTGACGGCGAAGCCTTTCGATGGCCCAGGCTGCTTCAAGGCCCCCGCGTTCCGCACCGGGTGAGTAGGGAATAAGCGGCCGATGGTCACCGTAGCTTCGGGAGGACTGTCGCGACATATCGCTCTGTCGACGTCCGTCCTCGTCCGACATATCCGAGGCTTGACCAGTAGCCCTCTCGATCTCCTCGTAAACCGGATCATCCTGCTGCTGGAGCTGATGCTGCTGGTAATGATGATGGTAGTGATGATGATGGAGATGTGCCTGCTGCTGCTGCTGTTGAAGCTGCTGCTCCCGGATCTCGGTGTAAAAATGATTGTAGGGCGAGACCGCCCTGCGTCCAGTAGTGGCACGCGAGCCAACCTCCAGCTCGGCGAGTAGCCGTCGTTCGCGTGCCCTTAGCGAGTATCCCTGCAGAGTCATGGCATTATGTCCGCTGGCGTTACCACCGAGTTGTTGTTGTTGTTGTTGTTGTTGTTGTTGTTGTTGTTGTTGTTGTTGTTGTTGGTGGTGGTGGTGGTGCTGCTGCTGCTGATGTTGCTCGTGCTCCAGCTCGCGGGCGTGTGGCTTAGAAGAAATGTTCTGTAGACAGACAAGGAGGGAAACGATACTGAGGGACGGCTGCTTGCTAAATTGCTCCTGTGTATTACGGAGTCGGATCCCCTCAATGTATATGTCTACGCCGGGGTCCCAAAAGCGCAGATGCAATGACTAAAACGAGCTAGGACCCCCGCGTAGACATATACATTGAGGGGATGATGTATAAGAAAAAGCGCATGATGGAGGGGATCTTTCGGCAGCCTAGTACTACTACTACTACTACTACTACTAACTACTACCTACTACCTACTACCTACTACCGCCAGGCTCTTTCTCTTTCACGTGCAATGCAATATATTATAATACGTGCAGTGGCAGTGGCAGTGGCAAATGTGGGGGTGGGGGAGTATATAAGAGACGCTGGAAAAATCTTTTGACTCTCTTACATATAGCATATATATATATATATACACACACAGGCTTGTGCGGATTATATTGTTCCTTGCATTCATTATAAGCAGCCGCGGCGGCAATGTCGGCAACGTGCAAAAGGCAAACCACACCCTCTCTCTCTCTCTCTCTTTTTTTCTCTCTTTCGCCGACAATCACTGAACTGAGAGAGACTGCAGAGAGACGCGAGAAAATGAGCAAACTCTCACACGCACACCCGCTCACTCACGCATTATATTATACATCACGAACACCTCGATATATTGCTTTTATATACCGAATGCATTCCATTGGGCCTTTTATCTCTCATCCTCTCTCTCTCTCTCTTTTCTCGTAAATTCCTATACTTCCATCTGGTCCTCTATACAGTTTGAATTTTGAGAAACGAAAAATTCACTAAGTATAAGGGGGGTGGAGGTGAAAAAAAAAAAAAAATAAATAAATAAAGTCGTTTTCTGACTTTTACCGACAATCTCTAAATGTAAAAGAGAAAACTTTGGGACAGAACTCTTATATTGAGAGTGCTGTTCGATTATCCTGTTTAATTGAGGTAAGAGCATATAAGAGAGTCAAAGAAAGAGAGAGAGAGAGAGAGAGACAGGTAGGTATATATACCTATATAATACAAAAGGTAGGGCAGGTTGCGTGTTGATGTGTGTATGTGTGTGTGTATTACGAGCTATAAATAATTGATAAACCATTGACGTGTGCGTAAGAGCAGATTAGCGCGTGTGGATGTAAGTTAAAGTGTGTGTGTGTGTTAGTGTGGTTGACGGGTTATATACAGCAGCAGCAAGCAGTATAAGCAAGAGTAGAGTGACTTGAAAGTTAGGCACATACAAGTGAAGCCAAGCCAAGCATATATATATATATATATATACATATCACTTTCTGATGCTCTCTTTCTCACTCGCACACTTATTGATCTCCCTTGGTGAGAGATGGCAAGAGCAGAGGTAGATATATAGGTATAGGTGCAGATATATAGAGTGAGAGGGGTGGAGAGGATGAAGACGACGACGACGACGACGACGACGACGAGGAAGGCGTGAAATTCAAGTGGCGTGAGTCAGGGGCCGGCCTTTGCCTCTTCCTTCTATTCCACCTCCTCCTCATCTTCAACCTGAGATGCCCCTTACGACTACTACTACTACTACTACTACTACTACTACTACTACTACTACTACTCGACCCCTTCTTCCTCCCACTACCACTACCCTTTTCCTCTATCCACCAATGTCTAAGTGAAGAAAAAATAAAAAAAAAGAAGAGGAGTAAAACTAAAGAAAGAAAAAAGAAAGAAAATAAGAAAAATAAATGAATAAAGAGAAAGTATATAAGACTCTTGTAGGGAGCGATAAGGTTTAATGGATTTGCAAGGACGGACCCTGGCTCTCTCTCTTTCTCTCTCTTTCTCACACACACACGTCGTCGTCGTCGTCGTTGTCGTTGTCTACGTAGTCGTTGAAGGTGCGGTTTCTTTGCTTATTATAAACGCATATATGTATGTACAACTGCTGCTGCTGCTGCTGTGCGAATAAACCTGCGGTGTACAATATAGTATAGCTGCTACCTTTTTGGACTTGCTACACTTCACTTCGGCTTTTATAGATATATCTTCTTTCATATAAATGTAAGTACACCCATGTATATATGTATATATAGGTAATAACGACGACTATTGCTACTATTATGCTTAATACTGCTACTGCTAATGTTGCATGCAAGGTATGAGAGAAGAGATTGGGGGGGGGGGGACTAAGGAAAAAGAGCCGCAATGCTCGCATAGAGAGAAAGAGAGAGAGAGAGAGAGAGAGAGAGAACTTCCAAGTGAAAGTATACACAAGAAGGAGCCAGCAGCAGCAGCAGCAGCAGAGCTACCTAGCTAGCTATAGCTTGCTAGTTCTATAGGCACATATAGGCAGCATCAGGCAAGAAACTCTTGTGCTCCGAGAAGGATAGAAAGAAAGAGAGAGATAGGCGAGGGTCGAGGGTATAGAAAAAGAGGGAGATGTAGCGAGTGGGAAAAGAAAAGCACACGCATATACAAAGAGAAAAATAGGGTCATGGACGGGAGGGGTCTTGAGACGGGCAGGGTCCAGGGGAGGGGGAGAGAAGGGAAATGAAGGGACGAGAGAAGAACGACTGTACCTATATATTTATATATATAAGACGAAGCGAGAAATGCATGCGGGGGTAAAATAAAAGACAGAGACAGAGAGAGAGAGAGAGAGAGAGAGAGAGAGAGAGAGACGGTACACTGCTGCACACTACACACAGATGAGAGAAAAAAAGAGAAAGAAATAAAGAGAGAAAGAGACAACTTAGTTACCTTCCACATGAGGTTTTTGTTAAGGGGTCCCCAGGTGGCAGTGGCAGATTTCGGGATATCGGGAACCTGTGGGATGGTGGTGTTGGTCAAGATAGAAGAAGAAGAAGAAGTAGTAATGTGATGATGTTGCTGATGTTGTTGTTGGTAATGATGTTGTTGTTGTTGTTGTTGTTGTTCTTGTTGATATTGATAATGATGTTGATAATCTTGTTCTTCTTGTAATTGTTGTTCTAATTGTAGTTGTTGCTGGTGATAGTGATGATAATGATGGGTGGGAGTATAGGGCAATGTGCCAACTAGGTGAACTGGTTCATCTTCATCATTATTAATTCCAAAACGTTGATGATCCCTTTGCTGTTGCTGTTGCTTCTGTAACATCTCACTACTACTCGTACTGGGCCAAGCCAAATTATTTGAAGTTACTGCTCCTGATAATGATGATGATGATGATGATGATGATGATGATGCTGCTGTAGCTGTAGCAGTAGCATTAGCTAACGTTCGGTTAGTTGTAGTATTTGTAGTTGTAGTAGTAGTAGTAGCTCCCGTAGACAGCAGGTACTGCAATCCAACATCATGTCCCTCGAAAATTTTCACCCAGCCAGTAGCCAACACACGCACGCACACACACACACAATCTTTTCTGTGTGTATGTAAGTGTATGTCTGTACCACCTCATCTCTTTTCTATATACAATATACCCTATTGAGATAGGTCACGCGAGAGAGGGAACGAAAAAGAGAGATTCGCGAAAGCCGACAGTAAGGTATAGGAGAAGGTATAGGTATACCACTGACGTAGGTGTAGCTCAGAAGGGTATTATAAGGCCGAGCGCGTGTATATACGCGTGTGCAGCAGCCTGCAGTATTATATATATATTTATATGAAGAGGTGGGAATGAGTGAGTAGAAGAGAAAAGAAGAGAGAAAAGGAGAAGAGAAGAAGAGAAGAGGTATAGAGGTGTATAGGTACCGGGGGGGGGGGGGGGAATTTCGATCGGGTAGGGCCGGGGTTTAGGGTGCTCCTTTTTCCCCGGGGGGGCCGCAGGGGGCTGGTGCTGGTGCATCTATATATAAGAAGGGGTGGGTGGGTTATATACTATATGATACTCTCTTTCGCGTGTTAGCTAGCTAAGCTATAGGTAGCTAGCTCTCGCGTATACTACACACACACACACACACACACACACACACACACACACACACACTCTTTCTCTTTGCTTAGCTCTGGTCTGCTCTCATCGCCAACGCACGTACACGTATATATGTTCGTATAAGTATACCGCATCACCACCGGACACAAGCGAAATTCCGGACGTTCATCGGACCCACTATACACCACCTACTACTACTAGTACTCCTACTTGCTGCGTCCAACATCTCTCTTTCTCTCTTTCGAGCTTTAGATGTATAGCTGCTGCTGCTGCTCTTGGCTTTCTGCTGCTGCTGCCTCCCTTTATATCCAACCCTCGTCTTCTTCCTACTAGCTTCTCTACGCCCTGACGAGTAAGCCGTAACGATAAGTGAGCCGATTTTCTTAGGGTCTCCTGCTCCACCTCCTCCTCGCGCCTTACTTCCGGACTTCCCCGGGACTACTAATACCTCCTACTACTACTATTACTACTACTAGTACTATGACCGCGCTGATTGCCCCACACATACCGGTATTATATAGAAACGAGAGAGAGAGAGAGAGAAAGATCAGAGCGAGGGAGAGAAAGAGGAGGGTTGCTTACTGGTGTAAGGTTGTGAGTGGGTGGTGTTGGTGGTGGTAGTGAGGAAAGAAGGTTGCGATTGCGCATCGCAAACGAATGAAACGGAGAGAAAGAGAAAGAGAATAAAAGGGCTGGAAAGCTACAGAGGGTGGGCGAGCAGCAAAAGTATAGAGAAAGAGAGAGAGAGAGAGAGAGAGAGAGAGCAGGGAAGCGCGACTGCAGAAATGTACTAATGAGAGCGCTCGTTAAGGGAATGCTCGCGATTTATGAATTTTCCCTAACAATTACCTTCACGACCCCCTCCCCCCTTCCCCTCTACTACCCTTCCTACCTCTTTTGCCCTCACGTACTACCCGTTTTTCCTCCCCCTTACCTCTTTCTCTCAGTGAGAAAGAAAAAAGCCTCGACGACGACGACGACAACTACGACAACGACAGGCCCCCGTCCGACAAAGTAAAACGTGTCCTTAAGTGGAACTTGTATTATCCCGCCTTTTATTAACACGTTTACCCCCCCCCCCCTTCTCCACTACTGTCTTCTACTTTTTCTTCCTGCTTTTCTTCTTTTACTTTCTCTCTCTCTCTCTCTCTCCCTCTCTCTTGCCAAATGCAAACTTATTATTAAACGAATTTCACAAGAGATACAACATCTCCCCTTTTCATCTACTGTACTTATATACCACTAAACTGTAACATTCGGATTATAATTTTCTTTTTTTCTTTTTTATTATTCTCTTTTCGTAATAAACTTGCTCTATTAAGCATGTACCTACCTACACGAAATATGAATTTTTGCCATCAAACCTATACCTATACTATACAGCAGGCTTTACATTGCTAACGCTCGTTTTTTTCTCTCTCTCTTTTTTTTCCTTTCTTTTTATTTTATTTTTACGCCCTCGACTATCTTCACGCGTTCGTATTCATATATTCATAAACATAGCTGGGTTAACGCGTAAAAAAAAAAAAAGAAAAAGAAAAAGAAATGTGGAACGCTTTTTAAAAAGTATAAATTTCGGTTCTTGGGATATATATATAGAGCACGAGCTAGTACGAGCGAGTGAGCGTTAGAATTCATTGTACACATCGATTCTCTTTTTCACTTCATATATGTGTGCGTACACTCAGTTTTTTTAATTTACCACTACCCGAGAAAGAGAGAGAAGGTGTGTGCTTGCACGTGTATGATTTTCCGTTTCTCTTGCAAAGACTATTTATATATATATATATATGGGGGAGAGTTCAGGGGATGGAAGAAAAAAACCGAGGCAAACTTTGGGAAATTTCGCCATGAATCACTGAACACAGTGAAAGAGAGAGAAGCGGTCAATTTTTTTTTTTATTCTTTCTCTGACGGACATTCCGTATGAAATTTTTGCTGCTGCTGTGGCGTCCGTTTTGCTACAACGTCGTCGACGATGGTTTGGCTATAAATTGAAATTGTTGCGGAAGTTGAATTTCCGCAAGATATTCGCAAAGTTGGAAAAAGATTGAGCTTCGTCGAAATTATTGACCGCCTCTCTTTCTCTCTGTGTATAGCTTACAACTAAAAGTGTGTTTATATATAAAAGTAGATATGTGTATATAAGTGTGTGAGATATATAATATGAATATGCTTGTGAGTGAATATAAGTGAGTGTGCTTTTGCTTAACCAACTACGAATCTTCCAATAATAAAAGTATACTTGTAAAAAGTAGTTATAAAATTTGTCTCTTTTTGTACACTGTATTGTGTGTATACTTAAATTATTAATAATATTTTTTTTGTTTTATTGAAAAATTTTAAAGTTTTAAAGATAATAAGAACAAAGTAGCCAGCAACCGCCTAACACCAAACCCTGCTAAAATTTTTTTAAAGCAGTAATATAAATATACATTTATTTCAGTATTAGTTAGTAAAGCTCGAAGGAGGCCTTTTTTTACAATGCCATATATATATATATATATATATATATATATATATATATATATATATATATACACACATTTACAGTCTATTTAACAGCTCTCTTATACATAAATATATCAGTGTACGTGTATATATATATTAAGGTGTGTGTTTTCAAAGTGGTGCTTAAAAAGCTCTTTTATGTACAATTGAACGGTAGGTTGTTAGATCAATGGTAGTAGTAATAGTAGTGGTAGTAGTTTATGTGCGTGTGAGAAAAAGCCACGACCGCTTGAATATGCCCGTGACGAACTTGAATCTCGCTCTGCTTCAATAAAGCAGCCAAAATAATTTTGCGTAAAAAACGTAAGGTTCGCGTAATTGCGGTATACGATACAAATATACAAATGATCCATTAAAATAATCAGTCTATTCAAACTAAATTATTAAAATTAGAAAAATATATAAAAAAATTAATAAATACCGAAGAAAACGTTTTTCTTTTTTTTTTGTTATGTAAAGTCAAACGATTACAATAAGAATGTAAACCGAAACTGTACGTAGAGAAACAGATTGCACTTGAAAGTTGCTGGTATATAGACGTAAATTGTCATGAAAAAAAAAAAAAAAAAAAAAAAGAAGCCGAGCAAAACACAACCCGAGGCCGTGCACATAGGAAAAGGTCGTCGAAAGTCGAAAAGGAAGAAGTACAAAGAAAAAAAAAGAAAAAAAAGCTCGTCGTCGTAGTACTATGCAATATCGTAGGTTCGTCCTCTAAACTCGGCTTTTCTCGATAAAAGAATGTTAGTAGTAAAAGAGTATGTATCTATCTATCTATCTATCTATGTGCAACTCGAGGCGGTACTACTATAGAAAGTACAAGAAGTATATACGACCGAAAGAGCGAAGCGAACCAAAGGTATACACAAAAAACTCTCCGCGTCCCGAGTAAAGATAGAAAAAAAAAGAAAAAAGAAAAGAGAAACAAAGAAAAATAGAGCGATAGTAAGTGTACGAGAGACATAGAAAAGATAAATTTGCAAAAAAAGACTGCGACCTGTACCGAAGAAGAGCGAGATATAGAGATTTGTCAAGTATAATAGAGATGATAAAAAATATGAATATTAAAATAAGTAAGTAAGTAAGTAAGTAAGTATATAATAGTAAAATTGTCTGATTTTACGCGAGTACATTAGATGTGTCATAAGTAAGTGGAATAGTTTGATTGAAATTGAAAGAGCGAGCTTGTAATAATAATAATAATGATAATGATAATAATAATGAAGGCCGTATATAAAATAGGTTTGGTGCGTAAGCGGCATTTGGGTACCTTGCTGCTGATTTGTCGTATGATGCTGCCTATTGTGGTTGCTAGGCGTCATAACGTGATACTGATGCGCAGCTGCTGCAATAGCTAACTGATGGGCCTGGCTTGATGCTAGACTCTGACTTATCGGAAGATTCGTAGAGTTTGGGTGATGGCTAGTGGCAACAAGCTGCTGTCGTTGCTGTAGCTGATGATGATGATGATTATGATGAGGATGTAGATGATGATGATGAAGCTGTTGTTGTTGTTGTTGTTGTTGTTGTTGTTGTTGCTGTTGTTGGTGGAATAAATGGGGGTTGTTCGAGATACTGACGTTGCTGCTTGGATGATGGCCGGAATTGCTGTTGCTCGGATGATGTGGTGGCGATAGCCCGGAGCTGTCGGTCGTTGGGCCTGACGGGTTGGACGAGGTGTTGTGCGACGCGTAGTCCTTGCCACTGCAGTGAGCGCCAGTACCAGCAGCCGAGGTACCTGCTCCGCCGGAACCTGAGCCTGAACCCGCACCTGAGCTTGCCTCCTTCGAACATCTCAAGCACTTTGGTAGCCACGAGTGCCGTCGGATGAATTTACGGTACTCCTTACGGACCTGCGACAACATTTGCGTTTTCACGCATACACTTACCCACTGCTTCTCTTTTTTTTTCTTCACTTTTTTCTTGTTTCTTAATCCCTCCTTTGATATTTTTTGTATTTTACATAATGACAAATGATATTTTTTTCTTTTATGCAATTTGACTGATATTTTATTGAGTTTAAAGCTTAATAAAATTAACATAGCCACACGTAAGCCACGAAAATTAATATGATTTCATATTTTATATGATTTTAGCCGTAAATTAATGATGAAGCTTTACGTTGATATCTCTCTCTGTGTGTGTGTGTGTGTGTATTATTCACCTATTCTGCTTTTTACTTTAGATTTATTATTATTATATGTCCCCCCTCCCCCCGCTCTTTCTGTCTGTGTCTTGATTAAAAGGAATTACCTTTAAAATAAATTAGCATCTAAAATATATATATATATATCAATAAAACAACGAGTTATAATGCAAAATTTTATTTCCTGTAATGATAATTTCACTACTCTGTGTTGATTCGTATTGTTGCTGATTAATTATATACGGCTTTCAAAATAATATAAAGTGAAGTTACGGTATGCCGTGCTATTTTTTTAAAGAACAAAACAAAAAAATACGGTGTTTTTTTTTAAAGCTTTTGAACGGTAACGTTGATTTTCCGTCGAGTGAACAATATATCTTACTATATGAAAATATATATATATGTAAGAGTTTTTATTTTTAAAACATATTGTTCTTAAATGTATTGTATAAATTTGAACATGTGAACAATTGCCGCGCGAAGTTGATGC
>JAPYZE010004384.1:0-10788 GCA_030522805.1 Leptomastidea abnormis
TTTTTTGTCCGATATAAAAATATAAAAAAACAAAAAAGTTACAGGCAAAACAAAACCACTTTTCTCAAAATACCCCATCTTCCCCTATACCTATATATTTTACTTCTCTTTTTTTTGTTACTCTTATATTCCTCCTTCTTTATGTTTATTATTTTTTTTTTTAATTTTTTTCCATGTTATAAATGTAAATATGTTTGTGTATAATATACCAAAAGCGTCTCTTGCTGCGCGCAGATTCTTCAAGCAATTCGTTATCACATAATATACATACATGTATAGCATAAAACAGCTCCAACATCGCGCGTAAACAAAGCGTTTGGCTAGCGTAAAATATAAATACCTATATATAGTTGCAAAATACGAAACGAGAATGGTATATATTATACATATTATAGCGAGATAGTTATGCGTCTCATACGCACCTATATTATACATATTAGCTCTCGTATTATAATTTCTGTACACACATTCGCGCAATAACAGATACATAAGGCCCCCTCCCCTCCTTTATTCTACGTTCGCGCTGTAAATGGGGCCCCAATGATGATTCGCGGTACCAACAGCATCGAATTTAATATACAACATATTATACATATTATAAAAATATATATACACGCGTGCTATTAGCTACAATATACCTATTATATGTTATAGGCTGTCTTCTCTTGCACCGCAAGACGTGCAAACGTCGCAGTCATCGCCGTCGGCGCGCGCACAATATGCTAATTGCCCCGCGGCGCGTTTCTGCGTTTTTTCCACTTCTCCTCCTCCTCCTCCTCCTCCTACTCTCCCCCTCTTTTCCCCTATTATACATGACTATATACACATACATTTATAATATATGTATATATACACACCTTTACTATTATACTACCATCATCATAATCATCATCACGACTAGCACGCATGTTTTCTTCTCTAAGAGCTTGCATTTGTATATATGTATGTATATGTGTGTTTGCGATTTGTTATATACAGGGTAACACGTGCAAGCATCCCATCGTCATCCTCAAGGATGTCAACTATCGAGACCTGTCCGCGATGCTGCACTTTATGTATCAAGGCGAAGTCAACATCAAACAGGAAGACATTGCGAGCTTTCTCAAGGTTGCTGAAATCCTTAAGATCAAAGGATTGACCAGGACCAATGATGATGATGTGAGTTTTAATCTTTTTCTCTCATTTTCTATTACAGAGACTTCAAAGCTTTTACAATTTTTTTATACATTTTTCGCGCTCTTTCTTCCATTCTTTTTTTTTTTGGCGTACGTTCGACCTGAATTGATTTCTGTATTTTTTCTTTTTTTGCTATGACTATATGGAAAATATATATTTAAGAAGAAAAAAAAAATAATATTATTTCACTCACGTTTCATCATTTTGAATTGTTTTAATTTATTCAAGATCTGATAACGGAGCAGCAATTATGCTTAAAACTTGAATATTCTGATTCATACTTGGAGCTATTCCAGGTCAGTACGGCTGGCCGTTTCGAGTTTACAGACTTAGGAATAGTTTGTCTCTCTTTCTCTCTCTCTTTCTTTCTTTCTCTTTTCTTTATTTTAAAGTATATTTGCGGCTGTGCTATGCGATTTCGTAAGCTCTATACACAGTTTTCGCTCTTTCATATTATATACGCACATACATTTATAAAATAATAAATTTTCTTCTCGTTCAAATATATAAACATACTTGTATACATAAAAGTATAATATCTGTGTGTAAGTATGTGTATGTATAATATTATGTGTATACTGCCGCATCATTTCAAATTCCATTCTTGGCGTTTAATTTGAATTTAAAAGTAGATTAATTATATGAAAACAGCTCTTTTAATACGCGACACGAGAAAAAAAAAGAAGAAAAAAAAAATAAAATAAAAAAGAAGAAAAATTATACATTCCATTTTTTCCGTAATTATAATTCTTGACAAATAACTTTGATGATTTTTAATAACAATTTTATCACGTACAAATTATTTTATTTACTTTTAAAATGTATCACGATACATGCAAATATGCAAAACATGCGTTATACGGGCTCTTCTTGAGTAGGCTGTAATTCGCAGATTGTTTTATATAAAGAAAAATTTTATTGCGTTTCATGTTTTAATATTCAGACTCATCTCTCTCTCCCTCTCACTCACACACTCACACACTTACCGTGCAATGGTAAACATCTTAATCTATTCATCTCCTTACCGACATATTTTATTAATAATATTTACATTTAATTTGCATATGCAAGAAAATATTATTTTAAAACAAAACAAGAAACTTTAAAAGAGAATTTGAAAAATAAAAATATCACGTAAATTTTTTTTTTATTATCGACGTCGGTAATGTAGGAATCTTGATAACTATTTAAAATGATAAATGCATATCCAATGCAAAGTATCAAAATATATTAGAATTTTTTTTTTTAATTTTAGGACGACACAGATAAAGATGTAATCGAGACACTACCTCTAATTCAACATGAACGTGCAAGCAGTAATTTGGCGACAAATCAAACCCCAACTCAGACATCCGAGTGCTTTAGCGAACCAGCCAGAAGCTGGAGCAGTTCTTGCCATTGTAGAAGTAGAACACCAAAGAGTGAAGGATCAAAATCTTTCCGGGATCCAAGTGATAATTTACAGGCACACGAAAGCACCTCGGTACATTCAGAGACTGGCAGAGATATGCTACTGGATCAGAATCTCGATGATGAGGAACCACTTGATTGTTCAGCGAGTCTCGAGGATAAGGTCCAGAGGCCGCTTACCGAATTCCCGGAATACAAACCAGATATTAGCTTAGCTGCTTCCGAAATTAGACATTTGACACCGGAGGTCGAGTGCATTCAGAAGTCAATGCCAGTAGCTACAACTATGACGCTTATGGAGCAGGATAATGTGGAAGCTATGCTTGGCTCGCAAATGATGCCTTACAGTAATCCACATTGCCAAAATGATCCCGTTGGTGAGTTATAAAGACAAATGTTAATTAGTTAACTTATTATATGTTTTTTTTATATTCGCTTGATTTAATGAAAAATAATACAAAAGTTGATTTTTTGATCAATTAATTTAATAAAACTTATTCCATTCAAATTTCGATATTAATATTTTCAACATTTTATGGAAACATAATGTTATCTATATAATATTGCTTGTTTTTGTTTTTTATACATATTAAAATATACAATAAATTGGGTACACAATAACAATAAATAGGGTTTAGCATCAAGAAAGATTTTAAGACAAATTCTAGAATTCATACAATAGCTCTGTTTTATTTATTTACAATTAAAAAAATGTATACACGTGTTTACGCTTAGATATAATATCCGTATACTCGATTGCGCTTCACGAAGGTTTTTATTTATATTATTAAAATGTTATTTTATTTCTATTTTTACAGGATTCCACGATACCGGGACGACGGGATGTGCGAGTGACTACCACCACCCCGATCCGTCGACAAGTTGCAGCACTGGCATCGGCAGTGGCACCGCGAGCAAAGGTCGTCGGACCGTAAAGGGCCTGCCGGGTAGCAGTCTCTCGCTCGAGACGACGCTGCGCGTTATATCCGAGCTTGGCCCGACAATTCGCATGGAACGAGGCAAGGTGATACGCATGTACTCGTGTCCCTGGTGCTTGCGTCATTTTACGCGCAAAGAGAACCTCAAGCTTCACGTGCGTTACATTCACGGTCCGCTCGAGAGCTTGACGTGCAAGCTCTGCGGCAACAAGTACAAAAACAGCAACAGTCTGCGAGTACACTCGTACCTTTACCATAACGCACAGAGAAATAGCAAGGCGTCGGCCTCATCGTCTTCATCGTCGGCTGGCAACAACAAACCACCCCACATTGTGGGTGGGAATGCCTGATCGCGACGCACGTCGGATTGAAGTTGTTTCCCCTTTTCTTTTCAATTTCCATTCTTACTCTTTTGTTCGTCGTCTCATCATCATCGTCGTCGTCGCCGCCGCAGTCGACGTAATCGTTGTCTTCGTTCAACTTTTTACAAAGTATAAAATATGCGTCTATATATATATATATACCTGGTATACAACGAGAGGTTCTTTCTCGAAATTCGAGAACGTTAACGAGCTTCGTTTTGTACACGTTGTTAGAGAGAAAGAAAGAGATAAAGAGAAAGAAAGAAAGAGAGAGAGAGAGAGAGGAGTCTTCGAGTTTACGAGAGAGCCTTTTAATAATATAAAAAGCCTCGACGAGACTCCGTGTGGTGCGCAGACAAAAGGATGCGACAATAATTTTCGAGTTGCGTGCACTCGGCGGAAAAACATAAGTGCGCGAGGAGGCGTAGCGCCTGGTGTGTGTATGTCTGTCGTGAGCGTGTGCGTGTATATATACGTGGATTGCAAAAGTGGGGTGCAGAAAGGGGGGGCGAGAAAGGAGATACAGGAGAGTAGAGGAAGGAGACAGGGGGGGGGGGAGGAGGAGAGTAAGGTGAACGGAAGTAGCCGATGTTTTAAAAGCAGTACAGAAGAAGAAGAAGAAGTAGAAGATCGGACGGAGGAGGCGTAACGTCGGATTACCGAGCCACCTGTTCCTTCCCTGGAACAACTTTATTCTCGCGTAATTTGAATGTCGAACCTATTATTTTCGATCGCACACAAAAGCTTGAAGGGAATTTGTCCGTGTAATCCGTTGCTTTTCAAAAGAGACGGGCTCGTCATTCGCGTTTGGCAAAGAGAACATTTCTTTTTTTTTCATATTATTTTATTTTTTATTTTTTTGACGCTTTGTGTTATAATATAATCACTAGATGCTACGCGTAATTCACTTATTGGCATATTAATTTATTGGATTGTCATCTTTCTTCTCGTGCTAACGTCGACTTAATTTTTTTTATGAATTATTTACAATTGCTATAAATACGCCGCATTTAATTTATTTACTTTTTTTTTAAATAATTGTTTATAGATAAAAAAAAAACGGAAGCAATAACATTCTCTACCCTTCTTGCATTAATCGCAGCAAACATCGGTCGATTTGTTCGCTTTCACAGTCTAGTCGTTTTTTCTTTTCGTATTATTTAATAACTTATTTACAAATAGATAAAATTTTTTTTTTATATACCGATATAAAAAAAAAAATGTTAGCGCTTATAGCTTAAACCCTAGGAAGTACAAATAATCGTGTGTGGGGAAAGGGTCGTCGTACCTTTTATCTTCGTACTAATAACAAGCTAACGTGCACGCGAGGGCAACGACGTGACAAAGAATGTACAGAATATAATACGTTAAAATGAAGCTTTGCTCGAACTGATAATAAATAAAAATTGTTGTCTAAAATAAAAATTAAAATAATAATATATATAAAAAAAAACACCGGAGCTCTTCGAGTCTCTTTTCCGTGGAACCAGCGTCGTTCAAAGTCCGAGCACTGATAGTCCGTTCTATATATCACAATCGCAGTTGAAAGAAAAATACTTGACGCACAATTGACGTACGTTGAGGAGAGGAGGAGGAGGAGTAGACGGTGAAGGCAATAACGAGGGCCTTCATCGACTCTAATATAAAGCCCGGTGCGCCGATATGTACAGTAGCAGCAGCAGCAGCGGGTCCTCGCAACGGGGATCAGCGTCATCATATGTAGTCGGAGGGACAGCTGCCGCTACCGCAGCCGACCGTCGCTGCAGTACAGGCGGTCTCGTTGATCGCGGACAGCCGGTACTGGGAGGCGGTCTCGTAGACTGGAGGTCCGTCGCCGTCGGGACTACCATGAAGACCAATAGGAGCAGCTCCTGATGGTCCCGTCAGCATCATCGTCGTCATCATTATCATCGGGTTCGCCGAGTTGGAGCTTAGATCGCTGTAGTAGGCGCTGCTGGGCGCGCTGCTCGACGGGCCGTCCGGCTCCGCGTCGCTGCCGGTGTAGGCCGTGTTCTGATACGAGGGCTGCTGCAGGCCTCCGGGCCCCGCCACTGCCGGCGGTGGCGGAGGTGGCAGTGGAGGCGAGGGTGACTGCGGCTTGCTCATCGAGCCTAGCTGATGGTGCGGGTGATGGTGGTGATGGTGGTGGTGATGGTGGTGGTGGTGGTGAGCCCCGGGCAGTAGACTCGTTGGCCCGTTCTCGTACATCTCGTAGTCTGGCTCCCTCAACCTGCAAGCACAATCAGAGCGACGGGCCGCGTTTAGCTTCAACAGTCGAGTACATACAGAGGAGGCCTCCCCCAGGGAGGACTGACTCTGCCTTTGGGTGCACGTCATTTCAATACAATGAAATGCCGTTTCACGGCTATTCGAGTAAGCATGCGAGGCTCTCTCGCTCTCGATTTTCAATGACTAGCTTGATGTTTGCTCTGAGGAATGCATCGTGAGTTTGTATGTGTGTGTGTATGTATGTGTTTATGCGTTAGCATGTGAATGTGTTTTGATGGAATATATTCGTGAATGATGAAAGCGTTTGTTAGTCTGCCTCGATTTCTCGTTCGATATATATGTGTGTATAAACTCTCGACTATGTATCAATTGTTGGATAATCAGAAATTAGTGTGAATGCTAGAATTATATTCCTTCCGAATCACGTGCGTGCGTGTGTGTACATATATATATACACGTGTGCTGGCAAAATACAGCTTTGAATATATAATGTATTCTGAAATATACGAGTACCTTTTTTTAACCAAAACATATAGTTAATATCTATTTAAAATAAAATAAATATAAAAAAGAAAATATAAAAAATGAAAAAAAAATCTATATACTATAACAGAATAAAACTGTATAAAATGATGTATTTAAAAATGCCTGCATATATGAATATACATGAAGTTTAGCATTTATATTCAATGTGCTCTTTGAATGCAGTTTTTTTTCTACAAAAAAGATATACGTATTTCAGTATAAATTTTTATCGCGTTACCTATAATCATGAGATATATAATAAAAAAGGCTCTCTTAATTCTTGAAGAAAGAAAATTTATATCTACGTTAAACGAATATTATAGCTTTTATTAATACCATAATTTTTTTAGGAATAATGTTTATTAATATAATTATTATTATTTTTTATTAATATTATTATTACTATTTTTATTATTATTATTTTTATTATTAATGCCACTGTTTTAATGTTTAATGAGAATCTTTTAGTCACAAACGCACAGAGATGAAATGCAGTTGTTACGCGATTTGTATAATATTTATAAAACAGTAATGTAAAAGGGGCTTCCTGTAATTTGCCTTTAGCTTTAACAAAAGCGTACATTGTTTAAATAATACATAATAATAATAATAATTACATAGTTGAATTAATTTGTATAAAGTTTATAAAATAAGATCAATAAATATCAAAAAAATAAAGTACAAGAATGATTTTTTGTTTTAGTATAAAGCTTTTACAGATGTCAAAACCTTTTTTTTAATTATTAAATTATTTATAGAAGAACTAATTCAGTTGTTAGACGTAAGCAAGGATGCAAGTTAAGTTTAATAATTATGTTATTATAAAATGTAAAATGACCAATGAAATAATAAATTCATTTGTTGTACATACAACGAAAATATATGAAAGCAATTTCTGCTATTGATTTTGTACAACAATTGAACAAGAAGCAATTTGTTATTTAATACGTATTATACAATATAAAAATTTCACCGAACAACATAATGTTTTAACAAAGAAAAAAAAATGAAATTTTTTCACTTGTATCTTTATAAAAATAAAAATAATAACCCATTGTGAGTATATATTTACTTTTTGTTTTTAATTTGCCTGCACTCAGTATTTCTCTCAACAATTTATTATTTAATTTAAAAACTTATAACGTTACTCAAAAGTTTCATATATCGGAGTTTTATTATCTACTACTGACAAACACAAAAATTTTTTTTTTCTGTTTTTTGAAAGTTATGATGAAAAATGATATTATGTGTTTTTAATAAGTTTGAAAGTAATAAACGAATGGTTTTTTTTTTTTTGATTTGATGAAACTCAACGTACATTTTTTTGTAAATCATTGTTTGAAGAAGTAAAAGATCCATTCTAAAGTTCATCCGAGCCCATCATCATCATGGGAAGTATTTGGTATCGACAACTGAAAATAAGCGATTTATTTATTTTTGTTTGCAAGCTTGTGTTGTTTTTCTTTTAATACTGTTAGGCAAGTTGAAATTACTATTTCTTTTTTTGCAGAGATAATCGTGCTACCTAATAAGTCGTTAATTGCTTTTATGAAAAAAAAATATCACTCTTACCCTTAACCCATGCAAGCTAAATTCTAAGATATTTTGAAAATTGCAGATTTAGAAGAAATGAAAGCCTCAAACTATATATAAAAAAAAAAATAATAATAAAAAATGTATTAATTTCTATAATTAAAAATCTTTATTTAAACAATCCTATACTGCATGTCAATCATTAAAAAAAAAAGGAAGAAAAAAAAAGGAAAAATAATACTGGAAAAACCAGAAACTAATACATAACGTGTATATCGTATTTCAAATAATCTTAACAGGAATTCACTCGCGTTTACGTTTCGAAAGCGGGGAATCCAATCAATTCCACTTGATATAGCATTTCGAAAGAAAAAAATCTTCCTCGAAAATCCAATCAATTCCGGTCGATATAACTTCAAGATAGAAAGAGAGAGAGAGAGAGAGAGAGAGAGAGAGAGAGAGAGAGAGAGAGCAAAAGAGAGCAAAAGCGAAAAAGTGTCCAGCTTTGGGGAGAAGTATGAGTTGTATACACATATACAGTGAAAGAGCAAAAACGGTATGCTTTTTCGTCGAGGTCCTTTTTCCCCTTCTCTCTCTCTTTCTCTTTTTTTCGCAGCCACAAAAGCGCACACATAATTCGGAAGTATTAGCTCTTTCGGACCGATAGCTATCGGGTCGAAAGCAAAGAGAGGCAAGAAAGCATCGAAGCGTCAAGCGTATATATAGGTATATAAAATATATGTAGTCAAAAAAGAGAGCTGAGCGGAAGCAAGAAAAGAGGGAGAAAGAAAGAAGCAGGAAAAGAAAGAAGAAGGATTAAAAAAGGAAGTTAAAGTAGGTGTGTTATAGTCGAATAACCAAGGAAGTTAAAAGAAAAAAAAAAAAATAATTACTCACCTCTGGCTGTGCCTCGTACACAGGGTATCCTGATGCTGCCTGTGAAGGCCAACTGCGTCGAGCTCGTGATAATGCTTGTCCTCGGAGCCGCTCGCGTAACTCGCCGCTTGGGAGTCAAGCTCCGCGTACAAAGCCTCGTCGGTTTGCATGTGCGTGTAGTGGTTTTCCACGGGTAAATTTAAAGCTCGTCTATGCTGGGGCAGGGCAAGTGGCGTGCCGACGCAACCAGGCGGCCCGCCGCCTCGACGTGAGCCCAGCCATGACCATACGTTTACGTTGTGCCCTAAGGGAGTCAAAATAACCATGTACTACTGTATATTTGTATTGTGTATGTGTATATATGAATATTGGTAAATTGAAAAATTTGACGAGGAAAAGAGAATGTGAGAATACAAGTGAGTGGTACTTCGATATTGTTGTTGTTGTTCTTCTTGCAATGGGGAAAATTTTTTTTTATTCTATATTTATTTGCACACGCGTATATGCAGGTATATTTGTTTCTACCCACTAGACGTTTGTGACGCTTTTAATAAAAACTACCGAGTAATACAACTGTCCACTCGCTGCTACTGCTACTGCAAACTTCATGTTATATCGTATATATATATAGCCCGTTTCGACGACTGTTTATAGATTTTTCTTTTTTTTTTCATTTTTTTTTTATTGAACCTGCTCGTGTCTTCAAGTGCCCCCCCCCCCCTCAGTCTCTTGAAAATATCGGAAAAAATTTACTACTTGACTCACTTGGCCAAGTTTTTTTCACTGAGAGCGGGCTCGCTCTGGAGAACGATTTCAATTTCGAAAGCTAGAAAATTTTCAAATGCGAAAATTGAATCTCAAAGTGTGTATGTGTGTATATATAACTGTGTCATAAAATTTCCATCGTTAAGAGGTGGTAAGAGAGAAAGAAAGAAGAAAAATCGTTACGTTGATTGGACGATTTTTATGAAAAAATAATAGTTTGTTAAATATTGAAAAACCGTATGAAATTTATTTTTAAAAAATTCACGAAATTATTTTTACGGTTAAATGTACATTAAAGTTATGATACATATTTCCGAGTCGAATATAACTTTAAATTAGATATTATATAGGATATAGAGTTATAAGCTTTATGAAAACTGTAATAAAAGCACGTTTATATCCTCTAGACCGTGCAATATAAGCTTTCTTGATAAATTAATCATAGCTTTTCTCTCTCTCAATCTTTCTCTCCCTTCCTCTATACCCTACACAGCCTCTGCTGTAAAAATGTGCTGATTCTTCACCTTTTTTTTTTTGTAAAAAAAATGAGTATTTTAACCACCCTGATTATAATAAAACCCATCCAAAGAAAAATCATGAATGCGAATTGAAATGATTTACATTTATATACCAAATAAAAGTGTAGGTAGGTAGGTAGTTATATATATATAAGAAAGCTAAGATGTATGACTTTTAAAAATTCATCGAACAAATTTTTCTGCTTATCATAATCTGGTTTGGAATCAAGATAAAAGTAGGGGGAAAAAGGGCGTGGGAGTAGGTCACGTGAAAACCAAGTTTTAGTAAATACAGACATATAGATAGCCCGAAGGGGTTTTGTTAACTTTATAGGTATAAGGTATAAGTAAGTTTTAAAGTATAGGGGAGAGGGGGGCGAGTTGGCCGATTTTTTACATTTGATTTTTTTTACGAAATTCTATAAGGTTTAACGATCTGAAAATTGGACCACTTAT
>JAPYZE010004385.1:0-10787 GCA_030522805.1 Leptomastidea abnormis
ATATATATATACCTATATTATATTTACTAACCTTAGGCTGCAGGACAGCCGGTAAAGCACGTGTGCGTGTTAAAAAGCAAAACTGTGATAGAAATAGCAGAAAAAAAAAAATAAATAAATAAATAAAAAGTGAATAAGAGAGTTAAGCAAGTGAGTTTAGTTAGTGAAAAGAAATGACGTGTTATAAAAAGAAGTTACAAATATAAATAAGATCAAAGAAAAAAATGATTATTTGATAAAGTGTATTGAGAAGATTAAAAGTGAGAAAGAGAAAGAGAGAAAAACGCACGTGGTCTTTGCGTTTCGAGCTTGCGATATGCTGCTGATTCTATAATAGTAGTATAACATATTAACACATAGATATATATATAACGGGACAATAAATAACGAGGCTTTTTGACGCGTGAAAAAAAAAGTTAATAGAAGAATACGACAAATCATACACCATACACACACACACAAACGCTTATTCATAATAAATTTGGAGTAAGAGTGAATCTATAATATTATATATGTATATGTATACATTATAAGTTATAAATATATTTAAGAAAAAAATAAATAGCTCGATAATCGAATGAGCTTAAATCATATATTTTATCCGAAATTTTTCTATATTCCATTTTAGATCAATTAAAATAAAATAAAAAGAGTGAGTAAGACAATTTATAAAGAGAGACAGAAAAAAAAAGTTGAGTGATATTAACTAACGAGAAGTGCTAGAGCGAGTGAGAGTAAAATAAATTAAAAAAAAAAGAAAAGAAATAGTGGAAAAAAAAGTATAGGGAGCATAACACAGGGTGCACGAGGCACCCGAACGTAATCAAAAGGTTGGACTTAAAACACACGACGGTGACGAGCGACGTTTTACTGAGCCCCGTCGTCGACATGTACGAGGGCGGCGGCGGTGGCGGTGGCGGTGGTGGAGTTGCAAGTGGAGGAATTGGTGGTGGTGGTGTTGGTGGATATGGTGGAATTGCTGGTGGAATCGCCGGTATGGCTGCTACCGAACGTCAGGTAAGGATTTTGTTTCATCAAAAAAATTATCAACAATCTCATCGTATTTTGACTCGACGTGTAATTTCATCGTGTTTATAATATGAGTAGGGTTATAAATGTATTGTTACCTTTTTTTTTTTAGAAGAATTATGTGATTAGCGCATATATTATGTACGTATGTATGTGTGTGGATTGTTTAATTAATTAAAGGATTGGATATGAGAGTTATCTAATTTTTATTATTTTTTTTTAATAAAAAAAAAAAAAAACAATGACAGATTAGATATTAGATGATTTATAGAAAAATATTGTGTTTGGAATACTTTTTGCGATTCTTTTTGAAAATTTTGATTTTGGATGAAAAATGCTTGCGATCGTGTTATCAAAGTTTTTTTTATTCTTTTGAGTGTACGTACGGGGGACACGTGGCTGCTATGAATCTGGGACAGAGAGCTTTACGTAGTGACGTTGATGTTGGGAATGTATTTTGTTGAACGTGAAAATTGACAATTTTTATTTTATTTTCATATTTCTTTTTTTTTATTATTCGAGGTTTTTAATAAAGAATTAATATGACATGGTTTGTTAGGTGGAATATGAAGTTAATTTAATTAATTTGATAAGTGACATTAGTTGATTTTTTTATGCGTGAATTCAATGTCGGTTAATTAAGTAAATTAAATAAATGTTGATTGTCTGAATAAAAATCAGTTTTTATTTGTCATGAACACATTAATGTCACTTTATGTATATTAATGAAGAATAGTATATTTGATTTACGCGAATCTGTTAGTAATTTCAAACATTTTCAATTAAAATTATTATGCGTAGATATATATCATTTCAATTATACAGAATTAACATGTTTGATATTCTGCCAAAATGAATAATTTAAAATTAATATTACTTCATATGATATCAATTTTACGTATAGAGCTTTAATAGTACATACTTGAATATTTTAATTTTTTACAAATCTATTATATCGAGATCGTACAGTTATGTAAAATTTATTTTCAAATAATTCAAATTGAACTGTCAGAATATCAACAATTGACTTTTAGATCAATTTTAAAATACATCCAATTACTTGTGTCAAAACAATAATATATCTATATATTTTTTTATTATTAAATATAACAATATTACTCCAATTCACTTAAATCAAATAGTATGTGAAAATGAATGTACTTCAAATTTATTACTTTTGTAATTCAAATTATTTCAATCATAGCTATATACAGTAATTTATATTGTTGTAACGTAATATAAAAGAAAAATTAAATTCATAAAAAAAGCATTTTAGAAAATATTTTTTTTAAATAAGATCCTTATAACGTCAATTAATCTAAGAAATAATAGCTGAACCGAAAATCTTGACAGTAAATAAAATTTTTAAAAATATAGAAAACACGTGACAAAAATACAAAAAAAAAATACCTTTAAGCTCACACACAGAGAAAGAGAAACAATTCCATATACTTGATCGATAATTTAATCTGCCAGCAATCGCAAAAGTGTTCCACTCACGCAACAAAAAAAAAATTTTTTTTTAACTCTCACTCACTCACTCACTTACTCTTTTTCTCTTACAATACAGATACATTATAGTCTTAGAAATAAGCTGTCTAGTTTAAAACACATGAAAGAAAATACTAACCGCATCCATCAACATTGACTACAACTGCTGCTGCTTATTTTTTTGATAAGTTTATGATTGAAAAGAGCGACTAAGCAAGCAATGGCTCCAAAATAATTATGTCGTATTAGATTTTTCAACTTTATTAGCAGGATGTGTGAGAACGATGTGCATAGATTTATCCTTTTTTTTTATTTATCATATTTTTATATATCTTTTATTTTTTTTCTTCAATTATTGTAAATGACTGTTAATTAAACCGCATAATGATTGGTGTTAGAAAATGTGTGTCAATGCATTATTTATGAGTATAATTTACTAGAAATGGTTTTGCGTTAAATCAATGCGATGTAGATGAGAGACAGAGAGACTATTCATGTTTTTAGTGGTTAATTAATTTACATTTTCGATATAGAGACTAGTTTAGTAATTGTACAATTATTAGATGTAGTTGAAAATGATAATACAATATAAATGTATATAAATATATATATTGAATAATTATTACAATAATTTAATGTGAATTTATTTTCTTAAAAAAAAAATTTAATTATATCAACTACAAATGTAATTACAGCACAACTTGCGTTATATTGCTTTTTATTTTTATTATTTTTTATTCTTTTTTTTTAATAACAAAATTTTATAGCAAACGTTATAAACGCCTGGAAAAATAAAAAAATATGTTGTGTACAAATTGTACTTTATATAACTTTTATTGCTCAATATAACATGTCTGTTAACATTAAGTTTAAATTTTATTTATAACATTACATAATTTTATTTGAAATTATAAAACATTTAATGTATTTTCAAATTATAATTTATGGTATTTCAAATTTATATTTAAATCAACAAAAAATTATAATTGCGTACTTTGTGAATTTAAATGCTTTTTCGAGATATTCACAAAATTCTCCAAGATGAAGTTTTTTTACAAAATTTATTTTCTGATGATATAAAAAGACTAGGACATCCTTTAAAATACATGACACATAGTTTTAGAAGACAGTAACATGGTAAAGTGAAGTTTTTTAATAAAAATGCTTTTCCCAACGAAAAAAAAAAAAAAAAGATGCATAGGAAATGGAAATTACAAAAGTTGCCTATGCATCAAAGTCAAGAATTCAATTAAATCTGCAATCAAGTCTTTTTTAATTGAAAAGTTTCGTCCAAGAAAATTTACAGAATCAATGTTGCATTGCGGTTTTTGCGCAAAGTCACTGAAAACGCTATATTGTATTGAACTTAAATTCTAAATAAATTGTACAAACAGTGTCTTTGTTTGTTGCAATTTCTCTATTCTTAACATACGCGATTGATTTCGTTAATTAAAAATCCAATTTAATTGTAAGTAGAACAATCCATGTTTGGTCAGACCTGTGTTTACTCTCTTATTGTAGTATGAAATTAATCATTAATTTTTTTTTTCCATTCTTTGTCAAAATAACAAAATATCAGATATTTGTTGTTCAATATCCTTGAACTAACATCAATAATTTATTTATAACAATCCAAACAAAAAAATCTTTTTACCTTCTTTTGAACCCTCATATATCAAAAAACATAATAGCTTCAAAAACAATTAAAAATTTGCAAATACTCAACCTTGAACAAAAAAGAAAAAAAAAGAATCCAAATCATCCATCCACATCGTTTAGAATCCATCTGCTCTGAACAGACCAACTTCCTCAATACTATATAGTGTCGTACGAGACAACGACGCGTTCAAGTCGCGTACACGCAAGCATCAATCAGACAGAACAGGAGGTGGAGGCCAAGAGAAGCTTAGAGAAAGTGAGAGATAGAGAAGGAGGGAGAGAAACAGTGGTAGTCCCGTGTGGAAGATCGATGCTCCTGCCAAGCTAAATCGTTAATTAATCAGCGAGAACAAAGGAGAGAGAGAAAGAGAGAGAGAGAGAGAGAGAGAAAGCGTTTTTCTTGGTGTGGGCTGCAGCAGACGGATGCTGCGGGAAATGCTAGCTTACAGTCGGCCTTTAGCTCTCTTTCTTTCTTTCTTTCTCGATAGAAAAAGTTTTCCGGCTGCCAGAGGTTCTTGGAGGTTTTTGGGTAGAAGGGAAGAAGAAGAAGAAGCGGTGGAAGACGAAGTGAGAAAAGTAACGGAAGAAAAGGAACTCCATGGGAATCCCCTTCTCTTCTATCTTCTTCGCTTTCTTTCGCACCAGGACCACGTAAAACCAAGAGAAAGAGATAATCTGCTTCGGGGCGAAAATGAGCGACGTTCGCGGATTTTCTTTTTTAACCTCTCTTGCTATATCTTCTCTACAACACGTTAGCCTTAAATTTTTTTATTCTTTTTTTTTTTATTTTACTTCTTCCGCATTTCTCGCGTCTTTGCTTTTTATTTTATTTTTTTTTTCGTCTTCCCGGCAATTACGACGTTTTTCCTGGTATATAACGTTTTTTTTTCTTCTTTTTATCTTATTCGTTTTACGTTGTGAGAAATTGTGTGGGTTGTGTATTGTTGGTACTTTCCAATATTGTAGTTGACAAGGGAATTTTCAAAGGCATTTTTCAGAAAACGATGATAAAGCGTTTACAGGAAGAGATTGGATAAGAAAGAGAAAGAAAGAAAGAAAGAAGGTGAGGTTGAGAGAGTTTACTGTGTTATATACGTGCTAATGATTTACCTCGCTTTTATTTTTCGATATAATAAAAATGAAGGTTATTGTATATATCTGTCTTGTTAAATCTTTTTTTTCTTTTCTGTACTTTTCAGTAACAGGTTGAATATTTTTATACGGAAAGTGATATAATTTTTCAGGTTTCTTTTTTTTAATAATTTATGTGTTACAAAATATTGTGGCAAGTTTAAATTAAAGGTATTTTTTAGTACTGATAACTATTCGAGTTTTATTCGAAATGACCATAAAAATAATTAATTCACATTTAAATTCTGAATAAAAAAAAAATTTCACTTGAAATTATGCTATAATTCTGTGTACGCTGAAAATATTTTATGAACAAGTAATAGTCTTTAAAATGTTTATACTTACGAGCTCGTAAAAAAAAAAAAGAAAATTCATCCTATAACGGTCACTTTTCTCAAGGGACGGATTTCACCAGTAGTAGTACTACACTAAAAAGTTCCAATTTACATCACTTCAGTTTTATCGCTATTGACGTAAGTTGTTTGTATTCGTGAAAAAAAATGTAAATTATTATTTTAGCTGTTTCGTTGAAATTTTACTAATCTTGGATATACAGTATAATCATTGTAGAAATTATACATACATATAATTATGTATATCTTTGAAGTCAGAAAAATATATTTTATTATTTTAAAATTAAATACTATTTTTAATTTAGTTACCAGATAACAAAATTTTTCCTTTTTTCTTTTATTATTTTTTTTTTTTCGTTTATTTTTTGGTTTACTAAAAGAACGATTTTCACGTAAAACTCACAAAAAAAAAAAAATCTCGTATCTGACTTAATCTCCTTTAACATTCAACCCTTAAGCGGTTTAACTTTGTACCTAAAATTTTACGATAGTAATATGCTTTGAAGAGTATAAATCATAGAATTATCTTGCGCTCGAGCTTTAAATTTTAACAGAAATTAAATTGAGTCAAATACCTTAAGTTAATGAGATAGAGAACTAAAATTAAATTTATTATTCTTAAAATTAAAGAGACAAATTTCATATTTTTAATATCTCACAATACATCAATACATAAAATAATATTAATGCACATTACAATGAAATACAATAAATATTCATAATTTTTTCTTCTATTTCTTTTTTGCATATTAAATAAAAACCTCGCGTAATATGACTTTTCTATTATACTACCTCTCTCGAGCTCTCGAGCAAGTTATATTACTAGTAAGTACCAAGGCGTGACGTCTCCGGTAGTCACACCTCAGTAGTAGTAGTAGTCATCATACACCTCCTTTTACCTTACCGACGACGTTCTACATTCTAGCAAAAGTTACGTATGTGTGTGTGATTAGGAAACTTGGTTCAAACTTTCAATTCAATCGAGCGTATAATAAAAGCGCTTTAGTTATTTGAACTAGAGCAAAAGTTTGAAAATTTTCACGAACCATCATAAATTGTTTAATGCCATTGTATATGTGTGTGTGTGTGATTAAAAATCTCTCTTACAAAATTGCCTATCAAATTTATACCTGATTTATTCAACGTTTCTATAGAACATTTTTTTATTTATGAAAACTCATTTAAAATTTACAAATAATTTTACAATCTTCAAGAATAAAATATTTTTTAATCATCATTTATCAAAGAAAAAAAATGTAGCATACTATACAAGTTTAATTTTCTCACAATAGACTTTCAAATTTACTCAAAGTTCTAAAATTTTTTGAAACCCAAATATAAAAATCCAAGTTTAACTTTGATATTTTCTCTCCTTTTTTTTCACAAATCCAATAAGAAGCCACAAAATCAGAGTAGTTCAAAGAGAAACCCAAAAGTATATATATTTCTATAGCAAAAATCTTCTCATCGAATATTTTATTCAAAAGCTACAATGCAAATCTGTCCCTCTATATATTCAACGTGTAGATACGTGACATTCGAGATCTTCTTATATCAAAAAAAAATAAGCTCAGCTATAGAAAAAAAAAAAAATCAGTCAGGTAGTATAACTTGCACGTAAGTTACCATCACTCGATGTGAGAGAATTGATCGACTGTAATAGTCTCGTTGTGCGTGATACTTTGTACGTTTAAACGAGCTGAGGTAAAAAAAATGCGTTCTCCACTGTATGCATAAAAAAGAAGGCGGTCATGTGGTTTTTTATGTAAAGTCTCATGTTGGAAGTTGCTTGAATTTTAATTAGATTCCCAAATTAATGAGCTTAGAAGTTGAGAGGAAGTTGTTTCTTATTTTTAATTGAAAAGAAAAGAATGTATGTTTCTGTTTATGTTTTGCAATTTAATTTACTTGATTGATAAACTCGTAAAAATTATTCAATTATATCGATATTTAAAACATACTAAAATAATTTTAAAAAGATCATCTTAAAAAATAGATAAAAATACTGGATACTACTAAAAAAATATTCATGAAGTGCCAAGCATCAGAATAAAACAGTAACCACATCGTATTTTCATCACAAGGTGTGAAAAAATAAATATAAAGAGGACAAGAATTAAATCGAGGCCAATTGCCACTTTTACGTGTCATTGATCAGCTAAATTTCCAGACACATATATATTCCACGAGTAGCATAAGTCGTATTTTTATTCGAAACATGGATATCTTAAACTTTCTTTAGAATCCACTAATTTTAAGATACCCCTTAAAAAACCATTTATCGATGCCATCTGTTTCGAAATTGATTTTATAAATAGTATTTCCAATATCTCCATGATATAACCAAGATTATATTTATATATATACATATCAAACTTCAAATTGCATTGGAAATATATGATCCACTTATTTTGTGGTTGTATATATGTATACCAGTAAAATCGAAGGTAAACAATAGTATAAAAAAAACAAGCTCTCGTTGAGATAAGAGCTTTTTCCATTCATTTTAACAAACCAACTCCTGCATGTATATAACACTATTACATTCGACTGCCAATACTTTTTTGTGTATTGGATCGATAATAATTTACATATTCGAATCTCTTCTTGGATAACGTTTATATTTTTTTTTTCGGATTAAATTGTAACGTTAAAACAAGAAAATCCATAAAAAAAGAATATACGATTCAAATAAACCTTTCGATGTAATTCTTTTCTTAAGCAATCACAATTAGCAATTAATTTTAAATAACTTTTACAAAAGTATTCAATCTTTAATTATTGTTAAAAGTTTTTACTAAGAAAAGTGCTTGGCAAGATAGTTCAGTATAATTTCAAACGATCGGATAAACAGAAATGATTCCAATGTAATGGCTAGTAAAGGTATACTTGATATAGGTACTCGTTGTACAGTTGGCCAAAGTCAATTTCAAGCTCTGACGATCCAACGTGTTTCCTCTCTCTTTCTCTCTCTTTCGATATACCTACTAGTTTCTAGCTTGTATCCTGTATCTCTTCTATACGATGTCGCAGTTTAGTTCTACTATTTGCAGAACCATATAGTATACGAGTATAGACTATCCGAAAGTAAATGACTTGTTTTTGTTGATATGCTTCAGTTTCTGTTTAAAAATTGTTTTCTTCAAAAATAAAAAAAAAGAGGTGTTAAGCATATTGAAACAGTCGTTCAGCAAATTTAGAATACATCTAACAAAATCAAGTAAATTTCAAGCTCTATACCATTCCTCTCTTTTTTCAATCCTCCTACGCAAGCTCAAACAAAAAGTATTCAAGGAATGGAGATTCCAAGAGAGTCAAGATTCCCCAGAGAAAGAACATAATGGACTTTCAGGTCTCTTATTCCCCAACGACACTACAACCTATAATGTAATACAAAGAATTGTTGTCCAGTATAGATGTGGTATAAAAAAAAAGTAGTAGCATCTTTTTTTCTTTCTCTCTCTCTTGTCCAGTCAAATTGGTATGGTCGTGTGCTTAGACAGAGACAGAGAATAGGATATAGTGTATTATTGTCTCCTCTGTATTCCATCACTACAAATTCGTCTTTGTACTTAACTATATGTCTGTATGCGACGTTAGAGCTTTAGGAAGTGTACTATGGTAAAAGGGATAAGGGGTTGGGCAGAGCAAAATGCTTGTTTGCAGGCGTAGAAGCGTGAAATGCTTGGGATTGTCTGTGTTGTTGGTAAATGTGCTGTGAATGGAAATTTTGGGATTGAATTTGATGAATGTTATAGTGTGCAGTTTTGAGTTTGATATTTATATGTATATTTTGGGAAAAATAAGTGTTTTTTAAAGATATAAAATGTGTTATTTGGGGTGGTAAATATTGTATTGAATTGTGATTTTTTTTTCTATCATTGAAGATTATTGAAAATTAAATTATTAAAAGTTAAGATTCTTTTTAGAGTTAATTGAAATACCTTGACTTTTAATATCTAACTTTTTGTAAACTTTATTTTATTTTAGTTTTTTTTTCGTCAATTAAACCTTGATTCAACTCAAGATAAACTAAAAGCACTCTATAAAATTATATTACAAGTTTGCAAAAGTATTAAGTGAACTTTGACTGTTATAAATTTTTAAAATTGGAAAGATGTTCTTTCTAAATGCCAATATTAATTTAATAATTTCAATCATTACTTAAATTTTATCATTAAGTTAAAAAAAAAAATCGTATTAAATAATTAAATAAACACTATTATCTCATAAAAAACTCTCACATTATAGATAAAAAAAATGTATATATCCCATTAATATTAGATAAAACTCATCTAAAAGGTTCTTAATAGCCTTTAGTACCCATCATAACCACAATTTTTATATCACATATCAAATAAGAATCATCGACTATCTTCATCACCTCCCAAATCTTCCAGTAGTAGACTATTCTCACTCTCCCTTCTCCTACCATAAATAACACTATAGCCACAAACATAAACCATCAGTACATATACACGCATACAACAGGAGTAGAAAGGGCAAGATGGTATCCCATTGTAGTCAATAATTCATATCTCATGCGTGTTATGTTCTCGAGATCCATACATCTTCTCTGATAATAATAATAATAATAATAGCCAAAATATCTTGATAAACCTATAGTGGCTAATTTTTCATACACTTACAAGATTTACATTTTGACACTTCTACTCATAGTCAAAAAACAAAAAGTTTCTTTCACCACCTTTCAAATCAAATCGCGTGCAAATGCTCTTACGCGATATTGCAATCTTGGTAAAAGCTTGGCGAAAAGCTCTAGTCTTATAACCAACAGTGAGTAGTGTCCAGCATATCTACCTATCGCGTGTGCGACGTTTATTCAAAGAAAATAAGCTGCACATTACGCAACTATATTTTCAGCTCTTTTTCAGAAAAAAGACATTAGATTACGAAAATGAGACTCGTTTATAAAGTATAAAAAAAGTGTCAAATACTCAGCAATAAGTTCTATCGTTTACTTGCTAACCGCAGGCAATACTTTCATTTAAACGTGTTACAGATAAAAAAACCGCTGCCAAGTATTTGGCAGAAAGCTTCCTCGAATACAATTTTCTTAAAAAAAATTTATTTTTTATTACAATTTTTTTTTTTATTATTTAT
>JAPYZE010004386.1:0-21870 GCA_030522805.1 Leptomastidea abnormis
TATATATCTACCTTTTTTAATTTTTTTTTGTTTTTAACATACGTATGGTATAAATGTGAAACTACGCGAAGCTTTTAACTTTTGTGTGTAATATCAATACTTTGAGTAAGCCGCATTTACATAAACCAAGGACAAAAGACCCCCAATGCTCCAATTATTATTTTCAGATCAGAACAAAAAATATTACTCCGGTGACCTAAAACAAACAGTTCCCCGAGACTCCGAGAAGCAAGAGCAGAATGAAAAAGGATGAGTAAAAAAAGGAAAGAAGGATCAAAGATATGAAGAAAAGGAAAATCGCGTATGAAATTGAAAAATAAAAGAGAAAGCAAGAAAGAAAGAAAGAAAGAAAGAAAGAAAGAAAGAAAGATATAGGCAAAAAGAGTAAAAAGCTTTGATAGTATGACAAGTCTCCCGACGTTCTCTCTCTCTCTCTCTCTCTCTCTCTCTCTCCCTCACTCGCGTGCCGCGGGCGTATGTACGATCAACGCTTAATGCATCCCCTCCTCTCCCCTTGAGTTTTCTCCTTTATTGCTCATGCCAAATCTTCTCGCTCTCCGTTCTGCACATTTTTTTCCTCTCCGTGAGGTCGCGTGTATATGTATAGCCACATTGTCTTCGTCGCCACCGCCGCTCGGTCGCTCGCTCGTACAAAGCGTTTAGAAAGTGTGCCATTGAAAGGTCAACCTCTCTGTCTTTGCTCGAAGAGACTAGTATATATCTCTCTCTCTCTCTCTCTCTCACTTTTGCTGCGGGATAAATGCTGGTGACTATATAGATGCATATTGTATATGTATATAAATATATACGAAATTAAAGAAGCATATGCCCGCGGGCTCTGCAATGAGAGCTGCCTGCTGCGGATCAGCAGCTTTTCATGCAGGCGGTTGAGAGAGGATCAATCACGCTTTCTCTCCCTCTCTCTCTCACGGGTGAAAAAATTTCCCGAGATCCCGCAAAAAAGATTCGATTCCTCACCGCGCGTATATAAGTCTGACTTGTTGTAATGCGGCCTATATATATATGTATATATATATATATATATATATATATATACTGCTCTCGGTATATGTATGTTATATTATTCTATTTTCTCGCGCGTCATCGAGATCATTCATCTCTTTCTTGACGGTGTGTATAATAATATGTACATATACTTATTATATACAGCGTGTACAATATGCAAGACTACATTGTTGTGCCACAAACATCCCTACTCTAGATATATAGGTATATAAATATACCTACCGCGACCTCTTTGCTCGAATATTCGAGAGTTCGACTCGTGTCCATTATACTCTGTATTATCTACTTTTATTATATTGACTGCGAGCATACCTTATCCATAATATCTTATATATATATATATATATATATATATATATATATATATATATATATATATATTGATGCTCTTAATTTTTATGTACCTGAACTTCGCGCTCTCTCTCTCTCTCTCTCTCTCTCTCTCTCTTTCTCTCTCCTTCAAATTCAAAGACGTAATTATGTAGCAAAGATTTTGAAACGTATATAATATGCGAATTGAAAATAATTGTTTTTGGAATTACCGCTTGAAATTTTAGCTATGATAAATTTATGTTTCGACATTGTAATTTCGATCGCGAGGTCATATTTTGAATCACACTTTGATGCACACAATTTCATGTAAATTACATGAAGGGAGGGAGGGAGGGAGGGGGGAGGATAAAAGTAAAGTATGTTAATGAATTCTCTGCGGAAAGGTTGAATTGCAAAAAACGAATCGATTAAATAAAATAAAATAAGAAAATCATTATTTTGAATTATAAAAAATTTTTATGCGAAAATTCTATCACTTTTTACCTTCGATTTTTTATCTATTATAGCAAAACACACGTTAGAACAATGAAAACTCGAAATATGTACAACTAGAAAAAGTTGAGTAAAGGCTAGAGGCTGTTAGCAGACACGAGGGCGTAAATAGAGGAGTAGAAAGTATGTAATGTTTGAGTTAAGACCAGAGATCCCGGGGAGTAAGGGAGAAAGAGAGAAGTGAAAGAGAGAAGAGATCGGTCTCATCCGCCTGATAAATTCAGTTTAATGAAGCAAGTTTCGCTTTGACATATCCCTACTCTCTCTCTCTCTCTCTCTCTCTCTCTCTCTCTCTCTCTCTCTCTCTCTCTCTCTTTCTGTCTCACTAGGTAACTACTCCTTCTTTTTCTTCTTTATTTTCTTCTCCTTCTATACACGAGATATTCGCTTTTTCTCTCCCACCATCTATCGTTGTGCTTATCGCATCCACTTGCATATATATATAGACATGCATTGAAACACCCAGTCAGATCTGGATATTACATCGTCATCAGTTTCGTCTTCCTGATCTGTCAAAGCCCGCACGATATTCTCCAAGCGCTTCACTTCTCTATCTCACTACTGATGATGATGATGAATTGCTGGCACACTCAGCTTCATTATCAGCCTTGCACCTGTGTGTCGTGTATCTGTGTTTAATTTTCCCTCTCACTCTCTGTGACTTTTACATGTGCTGACTCGTTAAAGTGTTCAAACATTAAATTTTCTTAGACTCTCAAAGTATATAAAACTACCTCCTCTTTCTCTCTCTTCTCGATATAAAAAAAACATATGCAGATGTACATTTAAATAATATTATCTTTTAGTCATTATTATTAAATAAAGAAGAGAGAGAGAGAGAGAGAGAGAGAGAGAGAGAGAGAGAGAGAGAGAGATAGATAGATATATAATTTGCGCTTCATTTAGTACTTACATTATTCTTACGACTATTTCAAGCCGTAAATTAAGGAAAAAAGCCGCGCGCCAGCAAGAATTAACTACGCCCCCCTCCTTCTCTCCTCCTGCTGCGGCAGAATAAATATGTCGCGGCATACGAGGCTGCCCTTAGCCGTAGAACTGGCCGAGGTTCAAGTTTCGCTGGTTCTCTCCTACTCCTCGAAATCATCTTACCCCCCTGCACCAACCAAACCACCGTGGATTGTACCGGTAAATCCATGGCTGAATCGCGGGATTCTTTCGTTGATCGCGTAACAATAAGTGAATTTGCTGCAGGATGGGGAGGGAAAGATTTGAAAGAAATACGAACATTGGTGCAAATATATAGAGGCTGGGGTGTGTAAGGCTATCTGTGGTATATTGGTAATGATGGTGGTGGTTTCTCGTGTTGTGCTTGAACAAATTACAAGACGGGGGAGGGGGGGGGGGGCAAGAAAGATTCAAGTGGCGTATTTATTATATCGCGCAATGCGGACTTCTGAATCCAAGAGGGTACGATGGTGTGTGTGTGTGTGTGTGTGTCTTGTACCTCAACCTCTGACGTTTCCATGTAGGATAGCAACAGCAGCAGCAGCAGCAACATTACTCTCTCCGCTATAGGAGTATACCTATAGTGAAAGAATGAAGCCAACTGGAATTATACGTAAATACTGCTTAATTGCTTATTCAGGAAATCCAGTCAAACTCTTCTTCTTTTTTTTCTCTCTTTTTTTTTCTTCCTAAAACTTTGTGTAAGAGAAATAGCGTAGGAGCGAGGTAGAAATGGCGTCAACAGCTCATCTTCAACATAATTGAATTTCCTTACCGCAAACTTCTTAGATACTCTTTTAAAATAACATTGAAAATTCTTATTGAGTTTACATCTCTCTCTCTCTCTCTCTCTCTCTCTCTCTCTCTCTCTCTCTCACTCTCTCATCTCTTTAGACACTTTCAATGCATTCCTCATGGAAGAGCAGGTTGCTTTTAAAAATTACATTTCATACATCCGTTTTCGTAAAGCAAAAGTCATTTTTCAAATCTTGTCACGTGTCACTCATACACCCATCCTCGTGCAGCGGAATTATTTCAAAGGCTTTTCTTATTCTTATTACATACATATATACAGCTGAGTGCATTTTACTCGTAGAGAGAAGCTCGAGAACGCAAAAAAGCTTGAATTCTGAAATATCAAAGAAAAGAAGCAAATACGCGTAGTGGCAATGGTTGTATATGAATAGCGATTAGAAGGTGATCACCAGTCGGCTGCGGAAAAAGTGATGGTAGTCCGCGCGCGCGAGAGTGGGCTCGTGTTTCCTTCGACCCGCGGCCCGCGGTAAGCCTCGTAAAACACGTCACTGTATATAAGAGTCGCTAAACAACACGGCTACAGCTGCGATTCTTTATTTTTTGAAAAATTATACATGTAGATGCGAGTCGTCGAAATTCTCTTCTCCTTCTAATTCAAGCTCTCGCTTTTTCTTTCTCGTCCAGCAGACACTGAGGATGACTTCTTACCCTACTGATCGAGATCAGGAATACGGATAGGCAGTCTAAAAATCTTGTCTATTCTACTTCGAGACAGTAAAAGATTTTTTATTAGCAGCTCCTTCAGCGGCTACACTGCTGATGCTTATAATGTTGTAGGGGTATATATATATATATATAGGTATATACACTTGCCTGCCAATAAAGCAGAGAGAGCTAATAAACAACTTGGCTTTATTAAGCCCCCCATTCTGGTCTGTTAAAACAAACTTTGCTCATCCCACTTCCCCCCCCCCCCTTTCTCTCCTCCTCTACCACCTTCATTCTACTAGCAGCAAAATTCAAAGTGCGCTGGAAATTAACATCGAGAGGCGAAAACAGAGAGTTATTGACGCTCGTCAAAATATATAGCGAAATTGCAGGAATAGAGATGAGAGATGAGAGAGAGAGAGAGAGAGCGATAGAAAGAGAGCCTACTTCCATTCTTGTTTGGCCAGCCAGGGGAAGCAAAGACCACGCGAGCTTTTCTCTCTCTCTCTTTCTTCTGCTTTACCAGTCTTAATTAAGTCTCAGCATATATATATATATATATATACTAAGGGCCTTTGCTTTGTATGCTTACACACAAAACATCAGCAGCAGTAGCAGCAGCAGCAGCAGCAGCAGCAGTAACACCGCAACTCGCACCCTTGTCCCTTTCTCGCCTGGCCTTCCGGGCTTCTTTTTAAAATGTGAGTGACCATCACCAACACCGTCTCACACCATCATCCTCTTTCCTCGTTTTATCTTCCACCCCCTGTAAATGATCCCTCCGAAATCCCGACTGGCTGCTGCCTCTAGCGCAACAACCCTCGCGTTTGCGGCTTTCTTCCGCTTTTATCCTCACAGATATCAGAGCCCCGGTATACCTTATATAGACTCATCATCAGTCGTGCGCTGGGCTGTACGTCAATTATAACCGTGACTTAACTATGAACTTAAAACCATCAGACTTGTATAAATCATGGGTGTGTGCGAGTGCTAGTGTGTTTAGCGCCGCAGTGCCATAATCGAATTGCCCCGCAAGCTTCCTTGCTTATACGACCTTAACACCCATTACATACATGTTCGGCGCAGCTTGGCTTTGCTTCCTCGACGTGTATGTATATTACATATATACGCCCGTCGTAAGATCGATGCTTGCTCGCCCGCGGGGTTTCTCTCCCCCCCCCCCTCCTCCCTTACTCATATAGCCGGGTGTGTGTGTGTGTGTGTGTGTGTGTGTGTGTGTGTGTGCGCGTGTACGCGCACGCAAATCGCTTGAGCCAATCACCAGTGAAAAAGAGAGCACCTATGCACGTTCTTGATGCCTTCTTTTTCTCGTTCGTGCGAAAAGAAATTACGTGCTTTCTGCCGTTGTATTGTATTCCGCGAATGCAGTTAGCTTTGAGAGAAGAGAGAGAGAGAGAGAGAGAGAGAGAGAGAGAGGTTGTATACATTTGCCACAACCTTTATCTCTCTCTCTTTCTCTCTCTTTCGTATAGCTTTTTACTAACACGCGTGCACCCATTTTCTGACTTTTCACTCCCGATGTACAAGCAAACGCCGCCGCCGCTTTACAAGCGTAAAAACTACATTGTTTCTAGATAATCTATGCAAAGTATTCGCCAATGTTTTGGCTTTTGCAAGCAGCAGCATATACATCCAGGCCTGAGTTATTTATTTTCTGCCGTGTTTTGCCAGAGTTAAATAAGTTAAAAAGTCGACCCTCCATCGCCGACCGTCCGTCCCTCCTTCCTTTTTACCCCTCCCACCAAACTACTCTACTCCACTCTGCGTTTGCTATGGCACTCACGCGACCACCCTTAATTTTTCAACCACTTCTTGCTGCTTTTTTCTTTCTTTTTTTCTTTTTTTTTCTTTTTTTTTTTTTTTTTTTTTTTTTTTTTTTTTTTTTTTAAGTATTTTTCTTTCCTCCTCACGAACGACTAATTATTAAAAACTTTTGGAATCTACAGCTCGAGCGTGGCAATAATTTTCCTCGTAGAACATATTTCAATTTCCTTGCTCCCACAGAAATTAGCGTGGCAACAATAGTGCATAACTAAAATTCAATTTTAACTGCTCCCCGAAAAGCGTATAGTATTTTCATGCCACTCGACTTTTCGCCGCTAATTTATAATGTAATTTTAAAATCTGGCCGCTTAAGCGATTAAAAGCGAAACTTGCGAGAAGCAAAGTTTTTCTTCCCGCTCGACCTCCTCTTTTACACAGCCGTCTGCAGGAATAAGGTAGTAGAAAAATAAAATAACGAGCTGAAACTTGAAAAAAAGAAGAAAAAAGAAAAAGCATGAAGAAGCCGCGTTGACCCAGGAGCTCCGGGCTAAGAGTTAGTTTATTGCAAATAGTTAAGGCAATCCGCTTGATCGACGAGAAAGCGGGGGAGGCAGGCGCTAGCTCATTTACTTTCGAGCAATATCGCTTCGCGAGTATAGTATAGACTTGCAGGTCAAGCGCAGCCGGCGGTCAACATTTCTCATAAAACACAGCACTCGCACTGCATGTGAAGCCAAATCAAACCGCAAAATCTCACCACTCCAGTGTGGCTCTTTTTACTTTACGCGACCTTTGCTGCTGAAAAGCTCGAGAAAAAGAATATTCCATGTCGAGATAGAGAGAAAGAGAGAGAGAGAGAGAGAAGGGTGGGGTGGGGGTGAGAGTGCGAGATATTTCAACAAAGTCTAAAATTCTCTTATATTTTCCTTACTGACGAGCAGCCTGACTTTCACTCATTCAAACTTTTTTAATCAGAGATTATTGCATCAGTATTATCGTATGGCACTGATAAGAGAATTATAATTCCTTATTAATCGTCGCATTAAAGCCAAGTACTTGGGACTTAGCTATTGAGTGTTTTTTTCTCAAATATAAGCGCAGACATATTTGAGTAGATGAAAGCTCCGTGAAGAGAATAAATGTTTTTAATGAATTAAATTTTGCAGAGTATATATATTACATATAGAGCCACATCTGCTACACTGATTACTTATTCAACTGCAAACGCAACGCAAATACTCATTTTCCGTTTATCGATTACACAACGCCAATTTATAACCTTTTTCATGCTCTTTAAAATTAATTCCCCGAATACGTACATGCCGCACGTACATACGTACAACACAAGATTTTCTCAATCACGCAGATGGAAAATTAAAATATTTATTCTTTACAAAGTTGCGGTTTCCCCCGCGTCATTTAGGCCTAATATCTATACACATTTATTTACGCTGCAATGCTCCTGTTTGTATGCTTAAGTAATGAGCCCGACGAATTTGTTTGTTTTACTATACACAAATGACAAATGAGAGAAATTAATTAAAATCGTTGTTATTATATGTCGGTTATGTTATTATGTCTAATTTTGTCGGTAAAAGATTGACGTTACAGACACACACACACACACACACACACACACACACACACACACACACACACACACACACACACACACACACACACAGACGTAGATGATTATCCTGCACTTGGCTCTGTATTGTATTGTCGAGGTAGTGTGTAATGGGAATATCAGGCAGCTTATTATACGTCAAAGAATAGTAGTAGCTGCCGCGGGTGCGGTGCACGACGCGGCTCGATTGTAACCTACTCTTTTGTCACCATTGTTTGCCTTGTCAAAGCCACTTTCTCAGACGCAAGAATTTATCCCAAAGAATATAAGCACTCATCGTTACGGAGAGCTTGCAGGAGAGCTCGCAATTCTTCTTCATATACTACATAGTTACGCGCTGACTTTTATTTTTGTCCCGCTGCGTTTAAAGATAAGTAACCATGAGGTTTTTCAATTTTTCAGAATCAGCATTCTGCGGGCGATTATTATCTCGAGAGGAAAAAAAAAAATAAATCTCATATATAAACGACCTCATTTTCATTTGAAATGTATAAAGCCCGTACATTTATCTTTTCCAATTTTTTCTCATTTTTTCTTATTTTATATTTAATATACTTTTCGCGGCAGTTTACGTGGTCGTCGTCGTCGTCGTCGTTGGTATTTGGAATAATAAGGCCAAGAACCTTTTGTCATCGCAAAGAGAGTTGCTATTGTATAAATATTGTCGTGCGCACGTAAAGTTTTCAATAAAACGTCGCAAGAGATAGAGAGAGATAGAGAGAGAGAGAGAGAGATAGGGCAAAAGGCTCGGATACCGCGGCAAGGAGCTTGCGCGCTGCACAGCCTCCTTTTTACCGTCTCGTACGCCCAGGGCTTTTTCCGCCAACCTCGAATTCTTTTCTTCGGGCAATTTTTCTTCGGGGAGCCATTTCTCATCTCGAAAGCAGCTTCACCGTTGCACCAAAAATACTTTAATACCTCTCGTGTGCGTGTGGAGTTTGTGGGTGTGGTTGACAGAGGAAACGTATACGCGGCGTACGGCGGCCTGTCGTCGTCGTCGTCGTTGTTCGTCATCGTCTTCCGCTTAGGCCGACGGATGCGAGGCAAGGTATTAAAAAATGTCGGAGAGTACAGCCGTGTGTGGTGAAAGAGGGAGCAAACAATAAATAAAAAAAGAAGGAGAAAAAAAGGAAAAAATTGTATACGCGAAGAGAATGCGTGCAAAAGATAGGGGAATATCAACGCGAAACATTTAGAGCTGGATGGTGAAAAGATACGATGTTAGGAAGGGGAGGGGGAGTATTATACTATACAGTCTTGCTGTGGAGATTTTTCATATTCTTAAAACACAACTCGTGGCGTTTCTCGTATTATGTGATGCGCAACTCTGCAACGTCTCAGAAACGAGCTTGCGAACTTTATGCCTGTCGCAAGCTCTGCTATACGAACACACACACACACACATACACACACACACACACACACACACACACATTCACACACGAAGTGGGTACTTGCGTCTATTCCCTTTGTGCGTCTTGCGGACAAAGGGGGTGATTTCTCAAGCACGAATTCACCTGCTCTGTCGCAAGCTAGCCGCCCCCTCCCCAAGCAGCTCCTTGCACAGGAAGGAAGTTTTCATTCGCCCCTACCTTCTTTCTCTCTTCTCTTCTCTCTCCTCTAGTGTGTTCGCCTTGCTTTGCTCATACCGGTAGCTACGCTTCCCTTACCCTTGCAAGCTCGACGAACAGCGGTGACGGAAATGCGCGTATCGACAAAGGAGAAGAAGAAGAAGAAGAAGAAGAAGAAGAAGAAGAAGAAGAAGAAGAAGAAGGGGAAGTGGAAGAGGAAGAAGAGGAAGAAAGCCAGCTTGGAAACGCGCGTCTCCGAATTTTCCGGCGTACAAAATTTTTCCTTTTCTTCTTTTAGCAGCTCCGTGTGTATTGTGGCCCTTTTTGTCCCCCTTCCAAGTTTTTGTCCCTATTTGCCAGCGTTGCCTCTTAGTTCTCCTTTGCACGCTGTTTTCTTCTTCTACTCCTTTTTCTTCGTTTGATCTCAAGAGAGAGAGAGAGAGAGAGAGAGAGAGAGAGAGAGTAGTAACTTGCAGTTGCTGCACACGCTCTTCTTCACGTCTACGGCGCTATACGTGTCGTACAGCGCAAGCGCTCTAAAGCCTTGACTCTACACCTACCCTTCACTCGTCGCTACTTTTCCATAATAAAGCTGAGCTTACCTACTCCGCGAGCTTAATTACGGGCCCCTCGCGTCCTCCCGCCTCTTCGTCTTTCTTGGATCCTTTTACAATACAATTTCATTTTCAGTTTGTCTCTTTCATTCGTATTTATTTCACTTTGTTTTATTACTCACACTACCTTTATTCTGTTCGAATTTTTCCTTTTTGAAAGCTTAAAAATCGCTATAGAATTGAAACGATTTGAAGACGATTCTAAGCGATTTATATTTTATTACAACTACATACACATATACCTACATACGATGTGCATTAAAAAATATCCCAGGCTTCCCCCCCCCCCCCAACCCCATCCCACTACACACGTGTGTATCCGTCGGCGTAATATATCAAACCGTGGAGAGCCGCCGAGTCGACAACAGTATCGAGTTTCCAATAGCCATCAGAGTAACGCGCCTGCTACGTCGCTTGTACATACATGAGCGAGATATCCGACTCCACGTCAGCTAGTTCAGATGTAAACTTGCCCGGATCTCGTACGAGCAATCGAGAGATCCTCGAATCCTCTCATGGGCTTTGAATAAATCGCTGCTGGATAGAGAAGAGAGAGAGAGAGAGAGAGAGAGAGAGGTACAGCCGCCTCTTAATTAGCCGCTGCCGCGACGGATGATGAGATCGACGTAGACACGAGTCAGATTACAGTCGGTGCGGAGTGCAAAGGATCGTGTAAGATCAGTTTCGAAAATTGAAAAGTCAAACACAGTCTTTTGAGAAGACAGCCGCGAGAAACTCGAAGTCGAGCTCTCTACAAAGAGAGAGAGAGAGAGAGAGAGAGAGAGAGAGAGAGAGAGAGAAACATACCCCTTTGATGCGCGACCGTAGGTAGACACTGCAACGCAGTATATAGTAGCAGGCAGTCAGGAGGGGCTGGTGGCTCTAGTTGTGTAACAGAGAGCTTGGAACACAGCGGCTCTGCTGACGAGTCGTGCGAAAGTTTAATCGCGTGCAGTGTATTACACTGTATCGCCAGGGGAGACCCCCTCGAGCAGCTTGCCCAGATTTTTTCTCTTCTTGTCCGTTTCATCCCTCTTTCTCTCCTACTGCACATTCCCCACCACCACCACCACCCATCCACTCACTTCCCTTCTTTTGCTCTGTAGACATCCTTTTTCTGTATGTTACTTTCTTTGGCTTTGAGTCTCGAGCGCACGCTGTATCAGCGTTTGTCGCGGATAACGCAAAATTGCTCGTCCGCGTCTGGTTTATTCAACGGCTTCAAAGTCACGTTCAAATTTTCATTAATATATTCACTGTTATATGCAGGTTATAGGTATGCTATTATACATATATATATACGCACCCCTATTGGTATTTCCGAGGAAGAATATCGCTTCTCTAGAGAGGAGTGTGTTTTATATTCCATTAAATTTTATATATATATATATATATATATATATATATATATATATAAGCAAAGTATTAGTCGAATATTGATTTCCATTGAATATCCCGCCATCCTGGTAAATATATAATATATCACATTTTTTGAAATTAAAAATATATCGAGGAAAAACAGGTTTCTCATTAAAAGCCATTATTTTCTTGTAAATGAAAAATCACTTGAAAATCATTTGAAAATCATTTTACGGTTTATTTCTTTTCTTATGACCTAAAAAATTTCACCACGTTTATTACAAAATAGTCGACTTCCTAGCATATCCAAAAAAAATTGATGGCGTTAGAAATTTTAAAAGTTTAATTACTTAGAAAAAAAAAAACTTTAAGAAAAAAAGAACGTAATATAGAATCGATATCTAAAATTAAAATAAAAAACTGTGTGTGTATTCGCGGCTGGAAGTGGCAGCAATTTGATTTAAAAAGGAAAAAAATTTCCACCAAATCCACTTCATTTATGTTTTCTGCTGTCATAAAAAAAGCTCCTACTCTCTTTGAAAAAGGAAAATAAATTTTAAAATTCATAGCTGAAAGCTCGGAGTTACAAATTATTCAAATTTAATTTTTTCTTATTTTCTCAAAAAAAAAAGAAAAAAAAGATGAAAATGAAAATTCTAAAAAAAATGTGGGTATGGGTAGAGGAGCATAGTGTATGTTTGAAAATGAATTTTTTAAAATGATAAAAGATACGGGAAAAAAAAGATACGCACGGTATTCGAACGGGAGAAGTTAGTCGCATAAATAACACGTCGCTGAGGGATGTGTCACGTTTGATACTTCTTCAGGAGGGTGGGGCCGTTATTCATAGTCCGGGGGAGAAATGTCAAAGTTGCTAGAAAGGAGGGAGAAAAAGAGAGAGAGAGAGAGAAAGAGAGTGAGAGAGAAGGAGAAGGGGATCTAGATTACGCGTACCGTGAATCGCTCACGGGTAAGAGAAAAAAAAAAGAAAAATAATGTCGCTCGAAGAAGAATAAGACGAGCGGCTTCTGGGCCGATGAACTTCCGCCTTGGACTCCAGCTCTTGTTGGCCTGCTCTATTTCTATCTGTTCTTCTCCGCGAAACGATGCTCGTTTTCCCTGCCAGTTCGTGCTTCCTTTCTCTCTTTCTCTCCTCCGCTTTTCCTTCCTTCCGCAGCAATCTCGCTTCTCTCCTCTCTTTCTTTCTCTCTTTTTACCAGCTTTTTATCTTGCCCGCTTAACTTCCACGCAAACTCAAAGTACAATCCGCGAAAATGTCTGTCTCAGCGGTACCGTGAAGAATTACGCTTCTCGCTTTTTCCTGCCATTGTCTTTTTCTTAATTGTTCCCATTTCTTTTTCTTACTTTCTCTCTCTCTCTTTCTCTCTCTCTCTCTCTCTCTCTCTCTCTCTCTTTCTCTCTTTTTCTTACTTCGTCTTATCCTAGTATATGTAATATGTACTTTTACCTTTATTCTCCAGGTTGTAAAACGTTGAAAAATATTAGAATAATTTTTAGCTTTGTATTCTTCTGGTTGAGATGGACAATGATGAAGTAGGATATTCCATAGCATGCCCATTAAACACATTTAAAATCATGAATATTCTGAAAACATAATTTTATTGCAATAAAAAATAAGAAAATATTTTTTTTTACGAGAAGCGCATATGAAAAATGAGAAAAGAGAGTAAAATTTTAAGGTAAATTAAGAAAAATTGGGAAGCAGTGACAGTCGTTGGTCCACTTAATTGGTTACTGCGCTTATTCTCTCTCTCTCTCTCTCTCTCTCTCTCTCTCTCTCTCTCTCTCTCTCTCTCTCTCGTATAGTTCCTTTTAATTGAACGCGTCCACGCTCGTCTCTGCCTTTTTACGTCGATCGTCCCTACCCCTTACTCTACGTTTTCACCATTCGACAAATTCATTACGCGAAAGAGAGAGAGAGGGAGAGAGCTGAACTTGCCGAGTAGTATAGAGCAAGCAAGAGTGGACGGGCGAACGACGTATTCAAATGTGCTCGACATTTGTTCGGACGCTTGTTTGGCTGGACAGAGCCACAGATTTACGTGATAGAGAGGAGAGAGAGAGAGAGAGAGAGAGAGAGAGAAAGTAGGAGAGGATGGCTTTGCGAATTAAACTCTTCTGGATGCGCCGCCAAGCGGGAACACACACACACACACACACACACACACACACACACACGTACACGCACACAATAGCTTCTCCCCACTCTAACCTACCAATAGGACGGGGGTGGATTGCTGGAAGCTCGCGCGACTACGTCACTTTCCCGCTAAATTGCAATATCTTCCCAAGCTCTATCCTCTATGGCCAAGCTCGCTCTCGCTCATTTCGTTTGTTTTGCGCGCGTATATTTCCTCTCGATGCAATTTCACCAGATCCGGGGCCAGGTTATTAATGGCGATTCGTAGAGACCTTATACTCTCTCTCTCTCTCTCTCTCTCTCTCTCTCTCTCTCTCTCGACGTTTATTTATATGTATTTGCCATTTGACAAATGTAAATACACGTGTGTATGGAATGTGGTTGTGCGTGTAAATTGGCAGAGCTTCAGCCTTAGAGTCTAGGCAGTGAAAAAGAGAAAAAAAAAGGAGAGAGAGAGAGAGAGAGAGAGAGAGAGTGATCGAAAAAGAGAAAAAGAGAATGTGGATTATTGCATGCAGAGAGTGCAGCAGATATACGTATATACGTATTACCTGCGCGTATAGACGTGTACGAATAACACTGATATTTTATCGGTTTTATAACATCACGACTGACCGCGCTTAAGTCTGTTTTGACACCGGCTCGCTTCCTCTCCCGTTTGATGAGCGGACAAAAAAAACTTTGGCTTATTCGGTGCGTCGGATTCCCTTATACGATTAGACGCTTCTCGGTCGGATGAGCTTATTATACCCTTGAGCTTCCCCGCAGCAGCTATATAACGCCAAAGACGTAGCCGGGAGCAGCTAGAACTGCTTGGAGAAGAAAGTGCAGGCATATAATATATTCTCGATTGGCTCAAGGGCTCGTGAAATACTATACGCGTGAATACTATACTATATCAGGATCAAAGAGCTCGTTCGCGAACTCGTTCGACATATGCCGGAATAGTACAGTATGTATAGTATAGTTGTAGTAGTAATAATAGTAATAATAGTAATAATAGTAGTAGTAGTAGTAGTAGCAGTAGTAGTAGTAGTAGTAGCAGTAGTAGTAGTAGTAGTAGCAGTAGTAGTAGTAGTAGTAGTAGTAGTAGTAGTATAGACTCTTATAGGGGTCGTCGTATGATGAATTTTGATCAATCATCCTTCCCTTTGCGTTCAATCTAGTCGCGCGTATGAGTTTAAAAAAAAAGGAGATAAAAAAAAACAAAAAAAAAATGGAAAAAATGCAGAGCAAAGGGCGCTTGGTGATTGCAGCTGGAGGGATTAACGAGCTGCGTACGCTGAATATTGTCGAGTTTTTTATATATTGAGTAAAAAGAGAAAGAGAGGGGGGGGGGAGAGGGAGTTGCCGGACAATTTTTTGAGCTTGCTTTTAAAGCGAAAGAGCCACTTATCGAGTTTGCAATTTTTAGTTTATGTCTTGTCACTGGGCACTCGATTGTAGAACTTAATTCATACCACAACACAACTCGAACAAAGTTTTAACGAGCCACTAATTTTTTCTTTCTTTTCTTTTCTTCTTTTTTATTTTCATTTGTCGCGCGGTAGGCGTGCAAAATCAGTCGGAATTTTCAAATGAATTTTCAGTCTTGTAATAATACATATACAGACAGGTCCTCTTTAATTTTGCTGAAAATACGAGGTCTTGATCTCTGCCATTAAAATTGCAATAAAACGTAACACACTGATGGATTAGAATAATTCAAAGAAGAACATATCTATCAGATAAAATATAACTAAACGAAGCTCGGCATTTGAGAATAATTTTTACGAAAAGATTAAAAAATTTCAGCAAACATTACGATAACCGATAAAAAATTTCAATGTCTCTATAGCTTGAATAAATTTAAAAATCACATCGGTAATGCTTTAAACTCGTGAAAGTTGGGAGGTAAAAAAGACCACGACACGCAGGTTTCATGCCTATTTTTATAAAGAAAACGCTACAGAGAGAGAGAGAGAGAGAGAGAGAGAGAGAGCTACAAAGCGGTTCCTGGGGGTAAGTCAGTAAGTAAGTAAGTATAAGACCACGTAGCCGGCATCAGCAGCTCTAGCAGCAGAGTAGCCTGCCCAAGAGATCCAGATACGTGCACGGGTCGCTCGCCGTAAACCAGTTCCGACGGCAACCCAGGCTATTGACCTCGACTTCTCTCTCTCTCTCTCTCTTTCCCCCCGCAGACGTGCGCGCATGTATGTGTGCTTATACTCTTTTTCTCTCTTACTCACTCTCTTGCGAGAGGGAGAGAGGGGTAGAGTTTCGATGCCATAGATGCACCGAAAGATAGCCCTCGTTCACGGGAGGGACGCGTGGACAAAGTTAAAAAGAAAAAGAAAAAAAAAGTAGAGGAGAAGGAAAAAAGTGTGCAACTCCGAGAGAGAGAGAGAGAGAGAGAGAGAGAGAGAGAGAAAGAGCTAGCTGCCTCATCGGGAGACGATTTCCTTGGGTATCGCACAGTTTCTACTATTCGCGACGCGGGAATCCGTCTCCAATAGATAGAGATCGATAGATAGTTATATAGATAGATGGTTGGATGGATAGATATAGATATAGATGGTTGGATGGATGAATAGATATACACTCGACCAATCGACCGGCAGCCGCTGATCGACTCGATCCCTTTTACTTCTTCCCTTCATTTAATTCAGCACCTCGAGGGCTGATTACTTGCTGCCGCAACTGCATTAGAGAAAGAGAGACCGGTGAATTTTTTTTCGATGCAGCGACTTCTATACCGCTGGGTAATCCCCCCCCCCTCCCCCCTTGCCACCCTTCCTTCCCTCCTTGATGATAGTGACGAGATAAAATTTAATTATCAATGCTTGCACGAACTGTTAATTTAGCGGATAAGTATACTTCCTTTTGCTCGTGTGATTTTTTAATGGGCGCTTATACATACAAGTCGAGTTCGCAAGAGGAATTTGCTCGGTAAACAAACGCCTTCGGTTCTCGGTCAATGTGTATAGTCGCTTTGCCTATATTATTTGTAGTATTAGTAATGGTAGCCGACGGTGCTCTCGGGGATTCATAAGCCAAGCAAACTTGGCCATTACATGTCGTCTATCCGACATCTGGGAGGGCTGGTTTACGATAGTCCGGTGAATAGAAAAAAAAAAAAAAAAAAAAAAATAAGAAAAAAAGAAAAGTAGATCAATAAAAGAGAGCCATCGTTGCTAGAGAATATCCCGCAAAGCCGTATGCATCCTTAATTATCTGATTTAGGTTGCAAGCAAGCGTGAAAGCTCGTAAATTCAGCGTCAGCGCGCATAGAGTTAGCCGAGCGTAAAAAAAAAGACATTAGTGGAGTAAGAGAGTGAGAGGGGGAGGATGAAAATAAAAGAAAAATGAATTGGGAAGAAACGAGGGAAAAGAAGGTACGCCAAGTGAACCGCGCGCGAGCGTGCGGGCCAATAATTGTTTGGTGGATCGATAAGAAGCTGCTGCTGCTGCATTGGGGCGAAAGGAAGTAACGAGACAGGGGGGGGGGGGGGGGGGGGGGGGGGGGGGAATATCGTTCGTGCGCAGAGCAGCCGGCGGCTATATAGTGCCATTTTCTCGCGGAGTCACGATTTCAAAGAGGCAGAGGAGTAAGTCGAGGAAAGAGCGACGAGCGAAGTAGCAGCATGCGGATGGAGCCGTAGCGGCAGCAATAGCAAACGAGTAGGCAGGCGCCGGTGCTACTTCTATGGCGGGCGAGGGGGCCCCTCCCTCCGCCTCCGTATAATATATATATACACGCTTGTTACCAAGTCTCTCGCGCTTGCCTCCAATCTCACGGTCCAGGAGTTCCAGGCCAAGTGCTGGCGTGTACGTGCAGGGTCTCTTCTTCTATTTCCCTGCTGCTCTATACTATGTAGGTATCCCCCGGCTCGCCACTAACCCCCAACTACTCTACACTTCTCTATATGCCGGTGCATCTCGCGCGACTTCATGTTCCGCTTATAGCGGGGAGCTGTAGAGCCGGGATTTATGGATCCTCGTTTATATGCGCCGGCGTCTACTCGGCCTCCTCCCTCTCTTTCTCTCTCTCTTCTCATCCAAGATTTTTCAATGAACGTACGCTACTCTGCTATAGGTACATACTGCTTCTTCTGCTAGTTCCTTCTAAATTAGCGCGCGATTGCCCGGTACTCTTTTTTTTTCTTCCTTCTCTTCTTCTTTCCTATTTTTTTCATCTTTATAACCAGCCGTTTTATATTCTGCACTCTATAATGTCCTGTAAATTTCGAGTATCATTATTATTAATAAGCTTTTTTTATGTTCTTTTATCGTCACAGCCACTTTTTTTTAATACTCAATGTTTCATCGTTAAAAATATTTTTCAATTAAAATATTACGTTATGTGTGAAATTTAATAAATAAATGTGATTATATAAATTTTTATATTTAAAAAGTATTGAAAATCCAATTATACTAGTACTGTATACCTACATATTAAATTCTCGATTGAATTTATTTCTTAATATCATTTTGATTTGATTATAAATCTATAAATTTTGTCCAGACAGCTTTGATAATAGTGAGATAAATTTACAGATGTCATTTTTAAATTTCCCTAAAACTATCATAATTTCTTTCTTAACTGAATAATCAGTTTTACACGTGCTCAAGAAATAAAAACAAATAAAATTTACTCTGTGTAAAACGTGACAATTGCAAAAATTTTCAAGCTCCCACAGAAAATACATTTGTCTGTTATGCAAAATCTGCAGTGGCTAGGCAAATGAATCTAAGGTGTGAAAAGTATGGGTTGTGCACCCTAGAATTTTCCAAGGGAAAAACGACTATGCTATCGAAGAATAGAGTAAAGAAAGAGAGAGAGAGAGAGAGAGAGAGAGAGAGTGTGTGTGTGTGTGCGGTGGTAGTGCTTGTGCAAGGTTCTAGTAAGCAGCAGCAGTATATAGATAGTGTCAAAGGGTCGTAATTTTCGAGCTAGCTGATGCTCAAGAAGAAAAGAAAGAAAGAAAGAAAGAAGAAGAAAAAGAAGACAGAGACGAGCTTCAAGGGGGTGGGCGATGAGGCTTTGGCTCTTAGATGCGCACGAGAGAAGCGGGAAAGTCCGTGCTTTGCTGGCGGCTTTGATGCCGGGCTCGGTCACGAGGGTGGAAAGGCCGAGGACGTTACTGCCACTGTAGCTGTATATAGTGTACCGCACTGCAAGCTTATAGAGTATGGGGGGGTAGAACCGGCGACAAAACCCTCTGACTCGGGAGATGTTAATACCCTGGCTCTGTGGTGGCACTAGTAGTAGCAGCTGCAGCAGGCGCCTTTAATAAGTCCGCACGAGGTAATGAAGGCCATTCATGTGTTAGCGTTTCTCGGGGACGTGAAATCACGTGATATGTATATGTATATATATATATATATATATATGTGTGTGTGTGTGTGTGTGTGTGTGTGTGTGTGTGTGTGTGTGTGTGTGTGTGTGTGTGTGTGTGTGTGTGTGTGTTGTGTGTGTGTGTGTGTGTGTGTGTGTGTGTGTGTGTGTGTGTGTGTCTTGAGAGCTGCTGCCGCGCTAACGCCGTCGCCCTCTTTTTTTTCCATATTACGGACGCCACTAAGAGAGACTATGAGGAAAGAGGGAGGGACGGTATATGTATGTGCTTGCTGTAATTGCTAACTACGAGAGATAAAAAGCCTGGATGGATAGAGACACCTGCTACTACTCTATAGCTCTCTCTCTCTCTCTTTCTCTCTCTACACTTAGAGCTTTATCCTCATTGTTTGCTCTTTGGCCAACCTACTTTCCGCAATGTGCTACCAATCATATCACGTCGTCGATGCTTCCCCTCGCTTACTCAAGCTATTTCATTCACCACGGTTTTTTTTTTTTTTTTTTTTTTTTTTTTTTTTTTTTTTTCTTTTTTTTTTTTTTTTGATCTATATGTAGTAAAAAATTTGGACTACTCAGCAGTGAGACTTTATGAATACTGTATGGAGTCCTGAGAATAATGAAGTTTTCTCACTCATCTTGGCAAACTTGAAATAAGCAAACTTTCAACGTTTTAACTTTTATAAAAGGAGCCTCACATTGTTTTTAATGCCGATACTTTGTCTCGCTTTTTTCTCTCGCCTTTCTTTTTATTTTTTTTTGTTTTATTTCATAAATTTCAATGTGTTTCGCGTGTGCGACAAGAGCTCGTACACTCGCATTTCCTCTTGATTAGCCTGATGCAAATTGCAAAGCACACACACACACACACACACACACACACACACACACACACACACACACACACACACATGTAAAACGACAAAGTATGATCAAAAATGACGTCACACGCGCAATCTACTAAATTATACGTAACGTTAATGCATTTTGGGCAGCAGCGGCAGCAGCGGCAGCAGCAGTAGAGTACTACTACTATATAGTAGAGTAGTAGTTGTAGTAGTAGTAGTAGTAGTAGTAATAGTAGTTAGTAGGTGTATGCATGCACGCAGCCGCCACCTCTCTCCGCTCATCGTCCCTCACTCCATAGCCCAGCAGCGTCGGGTCTGTTTCAACGGGGGCTGCATTGTCTGAGCTTCGTATAGTAGAGATATCTATGTAGAGTCGGGAGGGAAAACGATTTGCTCTATATCGGGGACCGCCTCTGTCATCGGATAATCAATTCATTCCACAGGGACGGACAGGATGTGTAACATATTTACCGGTTACGCGATATCGCTCACTCGAGAGTCGAACTGTTCATTTTTTGACCCACCCGCCAACCCTCGCCCTCCTCTTCCTCCTCCCCCTTATTGCCGTCTCCCGTCAAACTCTGCGGGTAATGTTATATTATACGATTCAATTTCGTTGAAGCGGTGATCATTTTAAAACGGACTTTTATTCTTATTCACAGCATTTTTCAATATGCAAATTCATACATACTGCATTCAATTATATTAACGCTTATTAGTCAAACCGCAGCTCGTCATCTATAGCTCAGCTGATAAAAATGTTGAAAAAACAAAAAAAAAAAAAAAAAAAAAAAAAAAAAAAAAAAAAAAAAAAAAAAAAAAAAAAATTTTAACAAAAAAAAGGCGAATAAAAGTAAAAAAAGATAAATGTAGGAATGCAATTTTGACAGTGTATATAACATAAAGAAAAGAGCTGAGGCTCTTCCCACTATCCAAGAAGAGAGCCTGCATATATATTTCTTCGCGACACACACACACACAACTGCAGAGCTCTTGTGTTGTCTGGCGCATCCCGACGACAGTGGCATTAGAGTACCTATATACGTACGTGTACAAGAGGCCAAGTTGGCCGAAAAGAAAAGCAGGCGGAGGCGGAGGGGGTGGTGGTGGTGGTGGTGATGATGATGTGCAGTACGCTATATAAAAAGAATAAAATACAGAGGCGTAAAAGAAAGCGCGCGTCTGAAGCACTTTCGCGGGTACCGAGGTGTAGAGTGTCTCAAAAACAGCGAAACCTTCCAAATCCACGACTTAATAGACATCGCGAAGAAGCAGCAAGATATAGCTGTACACCTACCCACAACCAACAAGTAAAAGGACACCCAGGGCAGTTTGAAAAAGAGCTGGTGGCGCGAAGTTTATAGCGGATAAGCTTATAAATATTTCGCAGCAGTTCTCCTTTTTTTCGTGCCTTTCCTTTTATCATCCGCGATGTTTTTTTAGTTCCAAGCAAAGCAAATATAAAACTGATTTTTAGTACTGGCACACACCGCGCGATTTCCCGCGGACGCGCGAGCAATTTTTCGACAAAAAAATGTGTCAATCCAGATGTAAAATGAAGATATCGGTGTCAGTGGACTGGAAGAACGGAGCATTGTGCTTCAAATCATTTTTCCGACTAACCTCAAACATCGACGTGTCTCTTTACGCTCATAGACGTGATATTGCATGAGAATTTGGGTGCGGTGCGGGAAGCGATGCAGCAATGTTAGCCACTTATTTGGCTCTCGTCCAGCCGCAGGGATTTCGATCTTCCCCCCTTATCAGTTTTTTTCCCTTACCCTGCAGATGCGCGTCGCCCATGTCGCGAGAATGTCCATTAGTGGTCGCGGAGGATCGCGTTAATAACGCTTTATTGGCTCCGAATGCGCGCGAACACACTTATTACGTACACCCTAAAACGAACCACCTGTGCTTTTCATTCAAGTCAAGGCTTTTATTTAACAACCGACATTATCGTTCTGCCCTCGTCTGTAGGTATATAGATACATCGATTTCCCTACTCTCTAGCTTTATCTCTCCGTATCTCTCTTTATCTAACTCGTTTCCATCTTTTCGTGTGTGTATATATACATATAGGTATACATAAATGTCGAAACATTGGGGAGTCTCCACTCGGCCGCCGAGTTAACCGAGCTTCCGAATCGCTTTGGCTCTAACCCATTATGCTGCTTTGACTGCTCGGTTTTAGATGTTCGCGGTTAACGGCTATACGCAAACTCGTACTATGCGCTTATTGCTGTTGGAGATAAATTTGTACTTTCGTGAGTACAGGTTTATCTATATATA
>JAPYZE010004387.1:0-10786 GCA_030522805.1 Leptomastidea abnormis
GTCCCTTTTGAATTACCAATATGGCCTGGCTGTACTTTGCTCCATATTGCTGTAAAATTGAATGGTCCCGTGTCTATCATCTTAAGTCGTGGAGCAAGTCTCACTATTCAAGATGCCAATGGCATGAGCCCCTTACATATTGCTTTTAGAATGATGAAAGTAGAAACTGTATCAACTATTTTAGACTTTCATATGAGTAACCCTGTAAATCCAGTTGATAGAAATAATCTATCCCACCTTCACATGGCTTGTGCAGCGAGAAATTATATAGTAGCACAATGCCTTTTAGAAAACGGAGCAGACCCAAACTTGCCTACATTATGCGATTTTCAGTGGAAATTGTCAGAAGATTGTAATCTAATACAGACTGGATCTACACCGGTTCACATAGCAATTCATCATTTGTGTACAAAAAATGATGATTTCGACGCAACGGTTCACTTATCACGTATGATAAACTGTAATTTTCTTAATATCTTGCAAAAGCATAGAGCAAATTTTAATTTAGCAGATAAAAATGGTGTCACGCCATATCATATTGCCTTAAAATATGAACGTGAAAAAATATTTAATTGGATGTTAAAATCTGATCAAGAATTTGATCGTGAAAAAAGATACGAGAAATTAGGATTGACAAGATTGCAGATGGCTTGTTTTATTCAAGATCGGTCGATCATCAAACAGGAGCTGGAATCTGGAGCCAAAGTTAATAATCAAATTAGCCTTGATTCGCCAATATGGCCAGGTGATACTGCACTTCATATTTTATACAGAAAACAATTCAAGTCAAGGGATAATTTTGTTGATATGCTGCTTGTACATGGAGCAGATCCCAGTTTGCGAAACGCAAGTAATTCAACTCCTATTCATCTAAGTAAAGGAGAAATATTTCAATCACGTAATTAGCAAATTCATAAATTAATATATAATATCTTAAATATTTGCACAAGTTATAAAATATGTATAAAAATATTTCAGCAATGTTTTATCCAGAAGATAGTTTCTACGTTAAAAATCCTGTGAATAATCAAGGTCAATCGCATTTTCACATGTCCTGCATGTCAGACAATCTGTTTGTCGCTAAAAACTTTCTAAAATCAGGAGTCAATATTAATACTCCCATCGATTATTTTGCCGATCAAGATGCCGGATATACTCCACTTCATTATGCAGTTAAACATGAAAATTCAGATCTCATTGACCTTCTTCTCAATTATGGAGCTGATCCTAATATTAAGGCTGTTAATGGTCTTACTCCATTACACTTGGCTGTATCACTGAATTTTTCAGATCAAGTGGATATATTATTGAGGTACATTAATATTTAAATTTTAATAATTATTGATTGTCTATTACAAACTTACTGTTTTTAATATTGAAAAATAAGTTGATAAATTTGTTGTAAAAAAAAGTATTATATAGGCTAAAAAGTCTTGTTGCACTTCTATTTATATTATTTTTTAGATATTCTACACTTAACATTCAAGCTACAAACATACTTGGAAAGACAGCTTTAGAGATGGCTCTTGAATGTAACCCGTTGAATAAGGATCTTCTCAAAATCCTTTTTGATACAGGCGCTAGTATAATAGAATTTTTAAAGATAATAATTAGTCGAAGATTCGGTGAATTTATTTTCACAGCAGTAAGTAAACTCACCAACCGAAATTTTGTTCGACTAATTTCAAAAGTACCCGACGTAACAGTTAGTGATGGTAGAGGTCATAATGCTATTCACTACCTTGCTTTAAGCAATATTAACGATGTAGATTTTACTACATTTTATTCAAATATGAAGATTTTACTTTCTAGAGGATGTGAGATTGATCACAAGGATAATAAAGGTATATAAGCTTATTTTTAAAATGTTTTCACTAACATATCGACGCCTTGGACGAACAGTAAGTAGCATAACTTTTGGCACGTTAGAACGAATAATAGCACTACTCGGCCTAAAATGATAAATTTTTATTTTATTGGGTATTTCTTGTATTGAAGTGCTTTGAACAAATTTAACTATACATCTCATATTACAGTATTACTTTATTAAAACTTTAAAAAAAAAATTACTGATTTTCGTTAATAGCAACAGCTTGAAAGTAAGCAGTAGGTAACAAAAAGTTTTTGTTTGAGTGCTGCAAGTTGTGCTTGTAATCCAGTGCGCCGCGAGTTCTGCTATTATTCATCCGTAAATCTGTTGTGCTATTCTTCGTCCAAAGCTTGATTATGTGTATATTCAATTATTTTTTACTTTTAAAATAAATTTGAAAAATATATATCGCTACAATATGCTTTTTTGTTCAAGGTAAAACGCCATTACATCTGGCTGCAGCTTTAGAAAATCTTCGAGTGATTGAAGTACTAGTGGCACTTGGAGCTGATATAAATATCAAGGATGATGACAAATATGTACCTTATGCTTACATTTCTAGTAATGATTGCAAATTAATATTTATTCAACAAGTATTAAAATTGGAAGCAGTTGGGCTTCACATTGATAAGTTTAATGAAATGGATTTCTATCATAGACAGTTTTATTTTAACAACACTAGTCATGAAGATATACCATACTGTGAAGAAGATCTTTCCAAAATATATAAAGACAAACGAAAGCTTGATTTGCGCCTAAAAAAAGAAACCAATCCAACTTTATCGGTTGCATACATATTTAGTGAAAAATTCTTAAAAGATTGTTGGAAAATATCTCAATCTCGCCAACTGGAAATTCTCAAATTGTGCAAGCCTTTTCTAGGTTTGTCACCATTAATAAACGTACAGTTTAAGAGGGGACAGATGAGGTGTCGATTACTCCAACCTGCCGTGAATTCGTTTCAAATGCTTACTGGTATAACTATTCCCGAGATGTGTTTTAACATTATTAACTATTTGGACATAGATAGTTTGATGAATTTGGTACGAGCTGCACATGAAAAATTAGTATATACACCTTTGATTGAAAAAAAGTATAAGAGTAATAAATGAATTTTTAATGTCAGATTTAAATTTAGTTGAATAATGGTTTAAAAATATAGATAAAGTATTATGGAAATTTATTTTTACTATTCTTGTGTATATCAATTAAATTTTTTATCAAATAACAGAATTTTGAGATTAAAAAATTTTCAACTTTGCCACATTTTTTTGTTTTTTTTTATAATAAAAATGGATTTATGTTCTTCAAACTTTATTTTTTAATGTAATAATTTTGAGTTTTTAGATCTAAATCATTAAAGAGAACTAAAAAGTGATTTTGCATGCAAATAAATTATAAAAAAAATATGTGAACGCCTCTACAGCACTCTCATTTGTATTTTTATTGTAAAAGGGCTGATAAGCCCGTATATTAATCAATAAAAAATAATTAATAAAAAAATGTGAAGATGTATCTTGGGCATTAAATGGAATACATTACTTAATCTTAAATGTCTCTATTATTATTACTTATTAAAGAATACGTGATTATTTATTGTTTTATTAAATAATATTGACATATTTAGCAAGATTTGTTTTTTAATATTTTTGTTTTAATTGTATATCTGTAATTAAAGAAATTAATATTTATTTTAATGTGTTTTATTTAACAAGTAAAAGTACAAGTAACGAAATTCAGGATTAAAATAAAAATAATTTTTTTCATATTCTTGTATGAATACAAATAAATTTTGGAATGGGATTTAAATAAAATGAAGATTTTCATAGGTATTTCTTAACAATATTTTATTATTAACTTTTCAAATTAAAAACAAAATTGTCAGCATATAAATAATTTGAAATTTATTGATTGCTTGGTCACTATCAACCTTATTAACTTAAATGCTGTATTCAAATTTATCATATAAAAATATATCAAGATTTATCTATGTTTTCAAAATTGTTGGTTTATATCATGCGTAATCAATTTATCCATGCTTTAGATGTAAACAGACATAAAATAATCTTAAAAAATCTTTAACTTCATTTTTATTATTAGTATAACATGTCAAATTTAAATAAATATATTTCACATATCACATGAAATTTAAAACCAATTCAACTAATATACAAAATCTTTATTATTTTTGTAAAATATGCTAAAACAAGTATAAATAAAATTTCTTTATAATTTTTTTTTGTATCAAATATCTGGCACTGCATTGATAAAAAATTACAATGAGTGTTATAAAAACTTCAAGTTGCATTTCAAACGACAACAAATTCAATTTGTGTTAATTAAGGAGTTGCCGAATTTCTTGATGCATGTGACACAAGTACTCAATGTAACTTGGACTACCATCAATTCCTCGATCTTCCACCAAAAATTGACGCATCACGGATTCCATTTTGTCTCGTTGTCTCGTCATTGTCAACTATAAATTATTAAAAAAAAGTTAATGATTAAATTTCTATATGATATTTTTTATATTTTAATAAATAACAAAAAAAATTACCCGCATGCAATAACGTCTTTCGCTCTGGACTTGCGCAATTATATCTCTAATTCGTTTGTTTAGAGAATTATCTAAAACAGGAATGGTAGTTTTGTCTGTATCAATTTGAACAACCGATGCAACACCAAAAACTGCTTGGACCCATTGTGGATTTAAATTTAATCCTAACCATAAGAACATATGAATTCCATTTTCTGAAAATTAAAATAAATTATGTAATATAATTATATATTTTCAATTTATAAAAAAATATTTCGAATTCTTTTATATATTTATACCTAATAGATATACTCCTTCATCTTGGAATTTGTCTATTGAACAACGCAATATTGGAGGAATTTCGTTGCTAGTAGGATCAGCATCATGTAAAGATATTAATCGTGGATAAATGTGCACAACTGTCTCACTCAGAGGCATTGAAGAGACTGTCATCATGACATAAGACTTTTGATCAACTGTTATTCCAGCACCTAACATTAAAATAAATATTAAAAATTTATAAATTAAGAAAAATTTAACAATTAAGTTGTTAAACTATTTTATTTTTACCTCCAGTAATTGCATCACTTTTGAGTAAGCTGTTGATGTAAAGGGGCAACAGCTTCATACACTCTGGTAGTATCAGTTGTCCAAAATTGGATGTCGAAGCACAGTGTCTTCTATAAGCTGCTAACATAGTAGCACATTTTGCATTCAATGCATCTTTAATTGACTTTGATGACAGTTCGACCAACTTCGTTATACCTGTTTTAAATAAAAATACCAAATTATTTTTATATTCATAAAAATTCAATTAATAAAATTGTTAATATACTAAATCATTGCTTACTTTGCTTGAGAAGGAAGTTAATAATAACATCAAGATCACATGACCGATAAAGTTCAGCCATTTGTGATGAGGTTTTAAGGCCCAAATTGATAATTCTCAAACGTCTTACACCACTGCAGGAAGTATAGAGAAGGGCCGCTTGAATATACACGTTTTCATCCTCAGTAAGTTTGTCGTCGTGTTTAATTTCTATGGTTATTGCTTTGTCGCTATCAATACTCGCTAGTTCAACATCAGTTGTGTTAGACATAAATAAGTGGCCAAAGAACTCAGTTGGTCGCACACCGGTCGAGGTACGGACGCGCATCACTGCATCAAATGCGATTGGACGACTCACGTTGTTAATGATGTCGGTTATTAATCTTTCACCATCTATGTCAGCCTATTTAACAAAAAAACAATATAATGATAATTTATTATTTATTTATTTATTTAAATAATTAAATGAGCTATGAAGCCCTTTTATGAATAAATAATTTGTAAATTAATTTAATTAAATATTTTTTAAATTAAGCGATATGTAATTACTTACTTGGAAATAAGTATATTTGTAAATTTCACCTCCGGTTACCCTAGAAATCTGACCAATCGTTGCAACATCAATGTACGAATTATTCAAGAGGAACAAATCAACGCTGCAGCCAGCAGCTACACACTCTTGGCCTAAAGTATTGTAAAAAGTTGTTTGTGGAGCTGTAATAGAATAATTTATTTTGTTTTATAAATCGGTTTCTAAGAAAAAAAAATTGAATTACTTATTTTTAAACAAAACTTGTACAAAAAAATATACCTAAGACAGTCTTTTCCTTATCTGTTCCAAGAACATTACGATCATCACGACTTTTCAATTTTCCTGGAGCTTCAGCACTAGGCAAAGATGAATGGAATATCAAAAGTTTTCCTGCGCATTCAGATGCCTAAAAAAGTACATAAATTAGGTTCTAAAAACTCTTAATTTTTTAATAATTAACTTATGAATTCCTACTTTAAGAGCTTCCAATCCTGCTTGAATAGCTGGACCCAAAATACACTCCGTCTCACGTGTATCTCCAAACATAACGGGTATTTGAGCCATGAGACTGTCGATGGTAGACTCGCTCTCTTCAGGATCACAAAGGAAACCTTCCAGAAGCGGCATAAATACATCGTTCACGTCACCAACATACAACATCTGAGGCTGAGCCAAATTGGCCTTGCAGTTGTAAAAATGTATGGAACTATTGTACGTGATAAAACCGACTTTCATACTAGATTTCGTTTGACCTGCGTCAAGCGGTAAATTGCGAATTATTTCCTTCATTTGAGAGCAAATTAAATTTACAAAGCCTGATTTAACATTATTGTAAGAAACGTCAATTACGAAAATAATTGCTGGTGGTTTTGGAAAAGTATCATTCTGAAAAAAAAAAGTTTAAAATTGTTTACCGTTCTTTATGCAATAAATAAATATGTGATATGTTTAACATACTTTACAATAATCTTTTGTTGCTACAAATTCATAGGTTCCTAAGAATAATTCTGGTCTTTCATGACGATCCATTCTTTGACCAGTGTGATCCAAATGTTGAAAATACTCTTGGGGAACTAAAAAAAATTGGTCATGAATAATATAAAAATGTAAATAAAATTTATATGAAGCTGGACTATATTTTAATTACCTTCAGTAGTAGCTTTGCAAAACATACACTGGAATCGTCTACCAGCATCAACAAATTGCATAAAAGGGCACATATATGCTTTACAACGATTGCAACGAACGGGACCAATTTCTCCCATGTCAACAATTGGTGGTTCATATTCACCTTCTTCTACATGAGCCATTGGACTCAGAATTATACTGAATGGAATTTGCGTCTGATAACAAAATAAAATTATAAATAAATAAAAATACATTGTTTCAGCTTGTGACAAATAATGTATCATTCTTACTTGTTTTATGATGTCAGAAGTGGTAGGGACAGTATACATTGATGATCTGATGAATCTTGGAGATGCATTTCCTTGATCGCACACAACAAATTTTGTTGTAACCAATGGAGGTACCAGCCCCTTTTGATTTGTTATAAAATCTCCTCCTCTCATTCTTTGATCATCTTGTATAACTTGAATCTAAAACAAAAAAAAATTTAATATCAAAATCTCTAATTGATAATAAATTCTACAAATGCATTTTATTTAAAACTAAAAATTTCAAGTATAATATTATTGATGTAAAAACTTACTGGGTTTGGCATATTATCAGGATCAAGCTTTTTTTGTTGTGTCTGAGCATTGGGATGAAATCCTCCTTGATGCATACCAGGCTGATTTCCATACATGGGCTACACAAATAAATTAAACTATTTTTTTTCTATTTTATTAAATATTCTATAAAAAAAAAAAAAAATAGAATCTTACAGGTTGACCTGGACCAAAACCTGGTTGTTGAAATCCTTGATTCATTCCATAAGGAAGATTATTTGATTGTCCTGGTAATGGAGGACCTGATTGATATGGTTGCTGTCCAGGCATTTGATTAGGGTAACCAGATTGAAGGTTTTGTTGACCAGGTAATGGTGGTTTTGCAAAATTTTGTTGTCCAGGCATTGGTGGTCCTGAGAAATTTTGTTGACCTGGCATAGGAGGCCTTAATAAACTAGGTTGACCAGGCATTGGTGGCCTAGACAGATTGGCTTGATTTGAAAATTGGGATCCAGGCATGTTCTGTTGCCCAGGTAATGGAGGTCCAGCTAAATTTTGTGAATTTGATAAGGGTGGTCCCATATTTTGCTGGCCTTGAGGTTGACCAAATGAAGGTCCTGATAAATTTTGCTGTCCTGGCAGTGGTGGTCCTGTTAAGTTATTTGGTTGGCCAGGCAATGGAGGTCTTGAAAAATTTTGAGGACCACCAGATCCTACATTTTGCCCTTGTTGTGGTGGAGGACCAGATAAATTTTGTCTGTTTCCTACTGATGATATTGGTCCAATTGGCCCACTCATTGAGGGTTGATTGACAGAATTAGGCATATTTGATGCTTGTAAGTTAAAATGCTGCTGTGGTTGTCCTGACACTGGAGGCCCAGCTAAATTTGTTTGACTTTGAGAGCTTGAAACTGGAGGTATATTTCTAGGAATGTTTTGTCCTGGAAGCAATCCTGAGTTAGCTGATTGTGCTGAATACTGTTGACTTGGAAATTGTGGTCCAGAAGAACTTTGTGGGAATGGAAGACTTGATGGTTGTGATGTTGGAGGCCCTTGCTGTTGTTGCATAGAGGTAGACTTTTCCGACATATGATTAGAAATAGATTCACCTATACCAAAAAGAAAAATATTAGTGCTGTTTAATTATTTACTAAAAAAAAAAGTTAATTGAAATAAAAATTAATATTACCCTGTGATGCAAAATGATTTTTATTGCTAACGCCATTTACAAAAGAATTCTGCACCGGAAAATTTTGCTGAAAGAAACAATTCAGACATTGGTTTTTTAAATTTACACACCTAGGATAAATTTTCTTTTTTATTGATTTACTTACTGCAGAAGGTGGCTTCTGAGCATTTGTTAAAGATATATTAGACATTTGGTCCACAAGATTATTTTGATTGGATTGTGATAAAGGCGGAGCAGATTTTTGTTGCAATGAAGGCTGTGAATCGAGAGATCCCTTTGGCGGGTAATTGGCATTGGGTTCTCCATAAGGCAAGTTTGGCGTTGCACTTCCATAGAATGAACCTTGCTGCTGCTGCTGCTGCAAATATTGCGGATTCATTTTTTATTCTGCAATTGAAGAAAAAAAAACAACTTTTATTTATCATTAAATCTAAATTAACATCAAATATTTTCACAATAAATAATTCTTTTTAAGATATTTTTGATAAAAATAAAATAAATCAAAAAAATAAAAATTACAAAATTATTGAGCCAATATTTGGCAAGTTTAAACTAGGTAGGCATCTTAAAAAAAAAAAGCTAAAACATAAACTACCAAAACCTAAACAATTTATTAATACGTAGCAAACCAAAACAACTCATTCCTTATCCTCAATAACAAGCATCAAACAAGCATAAGCATAAACAGATGTTTCATTTCACAACATATCATCAACAGCCCGCGTTTCATAGCCGTCAGAACATCAACGTTCCATATCGGCAAAACTTTAAAAAGATTCTTTACACTTAAAAATTTTACTTAAAAACTATGCTACCAATTCAAAATCTTTGTCACTAAATTTTAAATTACAATTTTGTAGGAGAACGATAATTTACAAGATATAAATTGCTAGCGTGGAAGCAATTATAATAAATGACCTATTCAAGTTTTTCCAGTCACTTGAAATCGGCACGGATATATACACGTCACGTCTTATGCGTTCACATGTACGTACATACACACATGCGTGTAACCACTAGTGTGGAAAGTGGATACTGGATACCTATATAGTGGAAGGCAGGGTGAAAGTCCGCGTCCACGATATATATAGGTATATTATAAGTATATCTTATGCAGACTCTTGTTTTTCGTTTATTGTACAGTCAACAATGACAAGAACAGAAGGCAATCAAATTAAGCGAAATCTCAATACTGTCAAGCTTATTACATTGAGATACATTATGTAGGTGTACAACAGCAGATAACCGTAAAGTATATGCATTATCTATTATATATAGTTATTCTATAGATTACTCACGTCTAGCCGACGACGGACACATAACAGCTGTGGATTCCTAAATGCAACTTCTTGTATTTACCAGAGAGTTTTAAATACCCTGGTGTGCAGTAGCAGCAGAGTTTGGTATATAGCGCAGGCAACAGTGGCAGGAAGCAGATACTGCAGCAGCAGCTGGCTTGTCAATTTTTTTTCTCACTCTTTTTCCACGGGGACGGCTTGTGTGTTGTCGTGTGCCTGCCACGTCGTCGTCGTCGTCTTCGGCCGCTGTGCTCGAACGCTCTCTCTCTCTCTCTCTCTTTCTGCAGAGACTACTTTTATTGTAATATATGTATATCTATACATTTGTATTTGTACCTCTCTTCTCTCTCACTCACATTCTCTCTTGCGCTTCGTATATCTTTCTATCTTTTTCTCTCGCACGGGTAAATACTGTGCGCGCGCTTTGGCGGAGTTTTTAAAAGATAATAAAATACTGGTAATTTTTTGAAAAGGAGAACATTTTTAAAATAATAATAAACAAGATAATAAACAAAACGAATTAAAAATTAATGAGTAAGCTTTTGTAGTGTTTGATGATGTAATAAGTAAATTATAAATCAATTATAATTATTCTTTAGCCGTTAATAATTTTTTTTTTGTATTATAATAGCATTTTTTAACTTTTGGATTTCTCAAAAAATTGTGATTGAATAGTAAAATACGGTAAAGTTATTTGTCATTGTCCATCGCGTAGCCGTGAATTTCTTACTTCTTATATATATATATATATATCTTCCTATATTATATCGACGCCTCGTACGAAGAATACGCTAAAGTATAATTGTCTTACGAAGAATACGTTAAGTATAATTGTCTAACGAAGAATACGTTAAGTCTCTGC
>JAPYZE010004388.1:0-10785 GCA_030522805.1 Leptomastidea abnormis
TTTTTGAGTTCAGGAACCTTTAAAACGTCGAGAAAAACAAAAAAAACCGAGTCGAAATTTTTCACCGTTACAAAGCTTTCTCTTTGAGAAAGCAAAAAAGGATTGATAAAAGTATATCCGTGTAGTATATTTCTTGAGAAAATCGTTAACTTGCCGAACAACAAACGAGATTTTAAAACGTCGATTTGTTGAAGTAGTAGAAATTGCGGAGATTCTTGTTGACGGTTGTCGTTTTTGCTATACTAGATATACACGAAATCATTGTCGGCTTTCTCAAACGTAAACTCACAGAAAAACTAAAAAAAAAAAACAAATTGCAACCTCTGTATTGCGATAACTCGTTTATGTATTTTTTTTTTTTTATTTCAATCACAATATTTGCGGATGTTTGTTCGTCTATGCGAGCGAAAAAAAATTGACGATAAAAGAAAGTACAAATAGAGTTGAAGACACGATAGAGAAGTGGAATAGCAAAGGAAAAAAGAGCCGCAACTCTTACTTGAACGTTTACAGTGCAATAAAGTGCTTGGAACGCAGGTCATCTCTACTGGTATATATGTATGTAGGTACTCAGACTTACCTCTCACTTGATTACGCGTGCGAGAAAGACGTTTCGAGGACCAATACTTGGACTAACGGATCCACTATTATCTACACGCCGTTCAAGCTTTATAGTATTATGTTATATTTTTTACAATTTCTTTTTCTTTTTGTTCCATAAGCTAAGCTACAGTATTCAGGTACACTTGACTGCCCTCGCATCAACAGTGAGAGTTGCACCAACATGGTGGTTCCTGGTCAATGCTATTTTTGCTATAACAGCGTGCAGCGAATTTCAAAAGAGGGAAAGCCATATAGAGGTGCTTTAAAAATCGCTATTCGAGCTGCTGTGGCATTTTATTGCCAGACGCAAAATAGAATTCGGTGCTCTGTTGAAGAATGAGAAAATAAAAATTCATGGTAAGAAAAAAAAAATTGTTTATGTACCGTACGGACATAATGGTTGGTTGTATTTGTGTATGTGTTTGGCAGATGTAGAGCTTATATATACGTATAGCTAAACATTTGAGTCTCGCGAAATGATCTTACTGTCGTTTTCGCACATTATCTTGGATACATCGCAAATTCTCAAGGCAGTAGTGCACGTTTATACTTTACTTTACTGACGATCCTCGCTCTTGCATTTACGATGTACTATATAGAAGAGGCTATATCTGTACACACTTACACATATAGATGCTTTGAGTACATACTCGAATAGACAAACGCGCAAAGCTGCTGCTGCTGCTGCCTCTTTCTCTATTATATCTCTTCTACTATTTGTGCCGCTTTTATAAACCTTGCTTTCTCGAAGGAGAAAGCTCGCTTATATAGACAAGAGAGAAAGAGAGAGAGAGAGAGAGAGAGAGAGAGAGAGACTTTTTTTTTAACGACTATACTGACCGTACAAATGCATTTTACGGCTCACCGTAACGTCAGAAGGTGTAATTTTTAGAAAACTTTTACTGCACACGTTCTTGAATTTATATTATGCTTCAAATATATATCTCTACGCTCTCTCTAGTCTTATTTAAGTACTCTTAGCATTTTTTTTTTCAACTTATTGATCAATCTTAATTTTTTATATTATTTCTCGTAGCTAAATTTCATTGTTCAAATCATAAATATTTGAAAAATTATTTCAATTTTTTTATCAAAATTTTTAATGAAAATTACTGACTTCTCCATACTATATAAAAATAATAATCAAAGAAAAAGCTCAGAAAACAACTTTAAAAAAAAATGTTTTTAAAAGACAAATACATCATCAGCAGAGGTATCATAAATATTAAAGATAGAAAAAGCAAGAAAGTCAATAATATTTCGACGTAACATAGCAATTCGCCGATACGTCCATAAAGGTATATCATTTTCAGATGAAAAACATCAGTACAAGACAGATACACACAACTGCGAGGTATATATATATATACGTAATTAAATTACGGAATATAAATTACTCAAGTCGGTAGAAGTTCGTACAGCATTAGAGAAACTTGCCGTTGGTGTGCTACCGGGGTTGTCGGCGGTAGCAGTGGTGCGTGTATATACATATATATACCTATACTTGGACTGCTTCCGATACACGGTCGCTTGCAATAAACTTGATGCGGAGTACATATTATATACATAGACGCAATACACAGTGTTGCTGCTTGACTATATAACGGTATATAGATATACAAGCTAAAGCCAAAGCGCATTAATTTCTCAGAATGTTTCGCTGACAGCAAGTTGCAAGTATGTATATACGTACATGTATATAAAAGCTTGGCTTGCCACTCGCTTGACAGCTCGACTGCTACTTCATCTCCTTCTCTGTTATAGTATTTGGATTTACTAAATAACGATGTACACCCTCTCTTTCTTTTCTTCTCTTTTTTTTATCTGTCCATCGATATAAAACGCGTTATTTCGATATATCTCGAGGAATAACTAGACGTCGTACTTTTCATACATTTATAGACTCGAGTGAATAATGTATCCTCGATGTTTGTGTACATCATGTATTTAGGTAACACATACTCATCTGTTATACTCTCATACGGTATACATATATACCTTATCCTCTTGTTTTCTAGTCTCAACAAAAATTTATATTTTAACAACCGACAATTTTCTCGCACTCTCCTAATAATATATGGGTGTACTTCATCTAACGCATATACAAATACTCTCAAAAGAGAGACCAATTGTCTTTAAGATATATCAAGCTTGCGTATAATAGGTACAGTTATAGCAATATTACAAAACGTCGATGTTGGTTGCGTAATATGGATAGTTTTCACTTCGAACTGCGGTACTATATATTTTCTTCTGCAGTACTACAAGAATTATAATCCACCCGCAGAGTGAAAGATTAAAAATATCAAAACTACGACAAAAATATCTACGTCGTATTATATCCATTATAAAATATACATCTCGAACCATCTCTCGTTATATACACTACGTTAGAGTTATAAATAAACTATAGTATAAGTTTAGAAAAGTAGTAGGTGCACATATAAAAGATTTTATAAATCGATTGCCGATCGCTCCGGTTATAAACTCAAAAGTGAGAGCAGAGCAGTGTATACACTTGCTGGCCGCATCCCGATGAATTATTACCGCGATGGATGCACAACTTCTCTCTCGACTATATATATAAAAATGAGGGTTGTGTATATACTCGGTAGCCGTGCGATATGTTTACGGATAAAATTGTATGAACGGGAAAATGGAACGTACATGCTTTACTTATAAACACCTGACGCCTCCACCTTGGATATGGGCCCCTAGAGCGATACCGAGGCGCGAAAAGCAAAATTTATATAAGTGTATAAATATATACAGGCTGTAGGGAAAGTACTTAGAGAGTAGAAGTGTGTGCTGTTTTCTGATCATATACCGCAATCTGCACTCTTAATTGTGTACCTATTTCTCTTGTGTGTATATTTCGCGAAAATTATGATTGACCGGGTGGAATAAGGTCTGTGGGTAATCGGATGCCCTAATTTAGCCTTTATTAGCGTAGTGTTAATTCTAAGCTCAAATAAATGCATGGATACGAATACTCGTGAAAATTAACACAAGTTATATAGGTATTTTAATTTTTCCAACTCATAGCTCCATTAAATCTTTTGAATATTTCATTAAAAGTTGCGATACGCGGTCGATCATTAAAAATAAGAAGAAAAAAAATACCAAAAAGCTGATTAAACAGCCGAAAAAAAGGGGAAGCTTATTATAATTTTTTAATAAAAGCTAATGTCCGGTTATAATGTATCGTAATTTAGAGATGCTCACGCCTCTCATATACGCGTGTAATGGCCTGTCATAAATTTTGAAATCTATATTTTCGTAATTTCAGAAGAGAGAAAGAGAGAGAGAGAGCTTACATCCTCAGGCGCGGCATGAAAAATTTATAAAGAAGAGTAATCTGTCGAGTGATCGTGTAGGGGTACATACATATATAAGAAAGGTAGACACAGAGAGAAGAAGGGGTTGTGTAGCTATATATATGTATATGACTTTTTTTTCAAATGAGTGAAGCGCTGGGTCTTTAGAAAATGACGAGATCGCTGGATAGCGCATAATGAATATTAAGGTGCGAGCGGGGGAGGGGGACTAACTCTCGTCCTTTTTATCACGTCTACCTCATATTCCAAGCTCGTTCTACGGTGAACAACATGCGACTATGTTGGTCCCGGATGATTCCAGGAGACCTTCGTGTTCTCGACTTGGCAGCTACATGGTCAGAAGCCAAGGATGTGCACAATTTACATGAGAGGTATTGTACGAAGAAAATAATGGAAGCACAGATAAAAGCACGTGCATACACCTGTACACATCACAGAGAGGCTGCATGAAGAATAGGAAAAAAATAGGACTGCAGTGACTGATGGCGGTGCATTATTAAATATACAGTTCGTGGTTAAAGTTGGTTTACACACGCGTATACTTTAACGTTTATGATTACCTGTCGCAAGCCGAAAAAATATATCGAGCTGATCTGGAACGTACTTATTGCTTGGTGATTTCGGTATGCCGAAAACGTTCGAGTTCAATTACCAACTGAGCTGAGCTGAGCTGAGCTGAGCTGAGGAGAGATGCTATCGCTTGCACCGGTATAAATCTCCGAGGCCTTGGGACGACGAAGATTCGCAATAGCAGTGCAGCAACAGTGCTGGCGTGTATATATATTTATATACGAGAGGGAATTGCAGCGGTAAAGGTATATCGTCCTGCGTGCTGCCGCGATAATAAATACGCGGTAGACGCGAGTGGTCGAGATGAATAAAAAGACGAGCTGAGAGACCGAGAGCATCGGATCATCGAGTGTGTGAGTGTGTGTATGTGTGCGTGGAAGAGAGGATGAGAAAGGTGCTCGAGTAGTAGCTTGAGTCTACGTGTTAGATGTGCAACCTGTTCGCTTCGATCGCTTTGTCAGCATTAAATTCTTAATGCATTACGCGTCTTTCGAATAATCGCTTGCTCTGCACTTTAGCCTCTTTTTGCTTTTATTTTTTTTTATTTTGTTGATGGGACTAGCTTGTGCATACTCTTTTGAATGATTTAATTATGTTATTTTATTAATTTTTTTCAATTATAACATTTTTTGAATACTGTACTTAAATTTCTTCGTTAATTATTATAAAGTAATAAAAATATATATCTGTTACAAAGCATTTAAGGCTCGGAATGATTTAATCAACAAAGTATATAAGTTTCTCGATTCACTAGTCGTGGGTTCGAGTCTCAGCGTCAATCATTCTGAGTTTTCAACTAATAGTCTGAAATATACTCACAAGTACCTTAAAAAAAGACTGAATAAAAAAAAGATAATGTCTTTGTAAATGTTTAAACAAAAAGAGATATTACTTAAAAAAATTAAATTATTTTTTTTTTAATATCGTAGTCTTTTGCAACAATTTTGGCTATCCAAAATCATAATAAACCGGTCGCTTACTATATAAAAGTAAGGGAAAAGATAGATTTTTTTTCAAATCCCAAAATTCATGTTTTAAAATGCTTATTAGCATAAGCAAATCTGTTACACGATCGCAGACAACAGGATAAAGTTCATATCGATACATTCTGAAGCCTACTGCTGCTGCTGCTGCTGCTGTTACTGCTCATCCACACATACCAGCCACGTGTGCATCGTCGATTTCCCGACGCGCACGAGTCTCGCATCCGAAATCGCGTTATATCCTTGCCTGCGGCTGTTGCTGATGCTACAGCCGCGGATATAGCATGGAATTAATATTAATGGCTCGACGCGATGTATATACCGTGACCAGCAGCAGCAGTAGCTTCTTTGGATATGCGTAGAGCCTGGAGGCATAAGGCAGTGCACGCGCGATTAGCCAGAAGAAAGAAGGAATGGCGATCGGTATGGGGGAGGGAGCAGGGGAGAAGTCTGCTTTCTCTTCCGCGTGGTTTATCGTCTTTAACGAGTCGTTTATTAAGCTGTCGTCTGGGCCGCTGGCTTTTTGGCGGCCTCCGCTGTAGTGCAGCAGGAGGCGCGAGGAATGCGCGAGAGTTCGCGCCACGAGCACCCACGTGCGTGCAATGCCAAACGATGTCCTCCGGGATTCCGGTGGAAGAGGCGGATATTCGAGAAACGAGAAAGTAAAGCCTACACCTCGATCGAGAAAAAGAAAAAAAGAGAGAGTGAGAGTATATACCACACGTGCACATAACTGCATCAAAAAACTAAATGCACGACGAGGATATATACCCACGCGACGTAGCTCTTGCTATTACTACTTTGCTCTATCTACTCTATCTCCTTCGCTTCTTCTCCAAGCACAGCGCTCTTGCTTATGTCCCTCTCATCTCATTGTGCTCTAAATTATGGCCAATTTACTTGAATTTTTCATCACGTAAATAAGGGTAAATCAGCCGTATCGCCAGCGTGGGTTATTGACCTACTCTGTTTGTCTCTCTCTCTCTCTCTCTCTCTCTCTTTCTCTTTTTGCGTTGCCTAATGCTAACCGAGATGGACCCTGGCTGCAACAACTGCAATGAATTTCTTTTTTTCTCTATCACCATCTTTGTCTCTTTCTCACTCGTTTTTTTTCTGTCTTTCTCTGACCCTGGACGTGTATTTACTTTTTTTTAAATGTCTCGATCACTGCCTTGATGTTACTTTAAGGCTGATTTAACTAAAAGAATAAAAATACTGACTGCAGATGACTAGACTATTCAAAAGCTGAAGTTAGTGTCAAATTGTAAGCAAATTTAAAATTTTTTTAAAAATGTTAAATTTTTATGACATGTCAAGCTAGTCGCTACAAATAAAATATTTGTGAAGTGTAACCAAGTAAAATAATAGTTTTAAAAAAAATATTTTTTAAAGGGTTTAACATACATAAATTAATTTAGATGAAAAGAAGGATCCATGTTCCATGAATATTTTTTTCATATTGTAATCCATTTTGACACTCTATTGAGTGTATTTCGGTGTATAATGAATCGCGCAATTGCTCAGTTGGCTGACACTAGAATCGAACCCACGACCTGTGGATTTCAAAAACAAGCGCTCTTCCGAGTAAGGCCTTTCTGACCTTTATTAGTACGGTTTCAGAACCTGTATTAATAATTATTTTAATGCGTTCATACGATTTTTAATCAATACTTATTTAAAGAAAAATTTATTTTTGTTTTTGATTACATATTTAACTCAAAAACTATATATTACAAAATAAAACGAAGAAAAATCACATAAACTTACAATTAAATGAATTTCTGTCATCCATTTAATTAACAACTAAATCTATCAAACAATTTTAACAGAAAAATCTAATTACTGAGAAAAAATCCCTTACCCCATTAATATCCACAAGAAAAAAAAAAGAAAAATCGACAAACTCATTAAACTGGCTTTTTTCATTGGTTTTAATCAGACTACTACTTTCCGGAGCGCGAGCGATCGTTCGCGAGATCGGCAAGGGCGGCTCCTTTGTGGCAAACCCGCGCGATACACCCAGTGAGATTAAGCAGGCAACAGCAGCGGCATCAGCTTAGTAGGGTCCACGTCCGGCTGGTTCCCGTCAATGAAATAAATGAAAGCCTAATTTGCAAGAACTAAGGATCGCTGAGCAATAGTCTGTATAAGATACATCATTTCTCTTTCTCTAAGAACTTAGCTGCTTACTCATGCGTGTACGCATGACGTCGTCACATTGAGTGACATTAGCTCGCTACACACTCATCCATTGCTTTTGACTTTCCCTCAAAATTTAATTTCATCCTGACTCATGTACTTCTTTTTAAACATTTTTAAATTTAACAACATGGTTGTACGTTAAGAAGAAAAAAAAAATAACAGATGTGTGTAGAAAATTTTAATGCCATGTCTTTAATCTGTGAATGTAATGATTAGACACGACATTACTGTTTTTTTTGCCTCCCTAAAATTGCAAGAATAAGTTTTAAAGTACCAGAGTCGAGCTTTTCTTTACTGCCTAGTGTAAGCAGACGCAAACAGATAAACGTACATGCCTCTCGACGCAGTTAAAATTTGGACGTTCGCCAGAGATGTGCAAACTTCGAGATCACATAGCGAGAGACTTTAGTTTAAAACTTGCAACGTTAGGCACACACACACATAGATATACGTACGTATAGAATATTCGAACACGGAAATAGACATTAGAGCTTTTACGAGTAGTCAGACGACAAGTTTTACGATTGATCGGGGATACATGCCATATTGTTTATTAGTGACAGTCTTTTCGGAACACACATCAGCGACACATTTATATGCTTGTCGTAGTCGTGATTTTCTCGTATATTCCTTCTTCTCCTTTTAACTTTCTCGTGCACTATTACAATTTTAACTTTGATCTGACCCGAAACTGGACCTATAAAATATTATAACTGTAGGATCCTATAGAACTGACACACATGGTAATAAGTCTGATGTGTATGCAAACAGCTATTACTTATATAGAACAACGCAAATATGTACAATTTTTATTTTTATACAAATATATGCCATGAGATACGTACGTATTCCAAATTTTTGATGAAGCAACAAATATCTTAAATAAAATAAAAGTAGAAAACGGGATATTAAAAAGTATCAAGTCTCTTGAAAAAAATAGAGAGAGAAAGAAAGAACCGTAGATCGTCGATTGTCGACAAGCAAGCGCTTTCAATTTGTCAGATCCAACCGGTACGAGTAATGCAATAAAAGAGAGTATCCAGACACTCGCACGTGCTATTCCGGAATCTTTGGCACTCGTTGCAAGCTTCTTTCTTTTTGATTGTCAAGCGCACAATTGTTATTGTCACAGTGAAGAGAAAGAGAGAGAGTATAGTTATCTGCTACATATATATACCATTCGAATACCAGCCATAGATTTCATTTCCTTCTTTTTTCCTCTCAGCCATCATCGATCGTTTTCCTTTTTCGCAAGTGCACTTTCGAAGTACCAGTAGCTGCTCCTTATATATATATCCCAGCCAGTAAATTCTATTAATAACTTATAAGAGCTAAGGCTTTTCCGAAGATAGACGAGGGACTCGAAACTGCTCTAAACCGAGAACTCGAAATTAGAAATCAATTGCCGGTTTCCAGCAGCGTCTCGTCTCCTCTTTGATCCCACGTGCACGCAGAAGAAACAAAGTACTTGAAGTATACATAAGTTGAGAAAAAAAATAAAAAAGGACCAGTAGCTTCGCCGAAAAGTCGGTGTGGTGATGAATTGCTAAAATGCATCGAGCGACGACGTACTTGTGTTTTGCCAGTTCATTTCTCTTTTTCTTGTGTTCTGATGTATATACCTACTACGCGGACAAAAGACACGTCGGCTGAGGAACTTTGTGTCGGACACCGACTTGTCAATGCCAATTTTCTGTAAGCTGCTTTAAGGAAAAGAAGAGAAAAAGGAAAAAAAAAACAAACAACAGAGTTTATAATATACTCTACTTCACGCTCGTGTGAACTCTTGACTGCTAGTGCTACTGCTGCTGCTATGTTTTGTGGTGTATATAGTATGTATCCATTTGCTTATGGTAGGCACTTAAATGCCACTCTTTATCGTTGCACAAACCATAATTTTATGCTGTGACGCTTTCTCTCGTGGACCGAAGAATTCCAAGAATTTTCAATGTACCTACTCTCTTCATTAAATTGTACTTATACGCTAATGGATATGATGTGACTTTGTGACTACTATATGCTTTCGTCCAAAAATACATGCCTGTGTGAACTACTATACTCTTAGACTTTGTGTACTCTACCATTTACCATTAATTGTCTCAAATAACTGATATCATTTACATCCTACTTTGTTTATTTTTATAATCTAATGATAATTGTGAATTTTTGTGAATATTCATCTAATAAAAACCTAATAAGTACTAAAAAATATCACGTCTTCAACAAATTTTTACAAGTAAAAAATGATAATTACATTGTTTATTTTTCCAAGGCAATCAACAAAGAAATAGTAATTTTCCAAATGACAATAATAATGATAATGATAAAGCAGTTAACGTAATAACAATTTTGATAATCTTTATTATAATAAGTATATATATACACAAGTTCGCCACAAACCTCAAGTTACTGAAAGCCAACCTTAAGTCGATTTAAATCTACACTCGCGTCCAGACAGCGAGTCATACACTCATGACGAATCTCATGGCGCAAAAGCAAGCGAACAACGCAAAACCGTGAATACGAATTTACAAGCTGGTTTTTTTTTTGTTCAACGTTGTATCTTCTCCCACCAACCAGTTTCTTTGGTCTCTCACGCAAAAATTGACTTTTTTGCCACAACCGCAGGAAACGAAGCCTTGCAAGAGATCTTAATCAAGTTCACGTGGTGAACGCATCAAATTTTCAAATCGTAACAATGTATGTATATATATTATATGTCCCCTTTGTTAGTGTTTACAATCTTGAAAATCAAACGGTTTTATCTTTGTGTGGTTAAAATTCAAAATTTAAACCCTTTCCATCAGCAGCTCTCCTCTAATTTTGGTACCAAGTAAGATAATTCAACGTTGACTTTTCAATGCTATCGAAGCAGAGAAGTAGCTTTTTCCTTAATGTATATATGCAACTGATGCGCAGTTCTGAGTAACTCGAGCCTTTCTGTGTTATGGAACATGCACATCCTATGGAATTTTTTTCGGGGAAACCCTGGGGACTTAGCCCAACAGCGATGGTCCAACCGCGGTTATATATATATATATATATATATATATATATATATATATATATATATATATATATATATGCCT
>JAPYZE010004389.1:758-11962 GCA_030522805.1 Leptomastidea abnormis
AACATAAGTTAGCGTCAAAATGTAAATCTTATACAAGCCTGTGTAGAAAAACTAACTTTAAACTAATTTTGTTTTTTAATTGGCAATCAAGCTCTGAAATATTGTTCACAGGTCCATTGTAACGTTTTTATTCACCTGTAAAAATATATATTTAAAAAATTCTAATTAAAAAAAATGATAAACCTTTAATGGATAAAATTTTTTAAAGAAAAATTTTGGGTTAGCTTATTTCGCTGTTTCGAAACAGCTATTTTTTCGAACATTGCTTGGTTATGTAAATTATATTAACTTTGGACTTAAATAAATTTTGTAAAAGGCTTCCATTAAAAGGCCGTTTATAGAATTGTAAAAAATAAATTTTTTTCTGGTTCCTATTTTCGAGTAAGAAATCTTTTTCCGAGCAGACGAAATGTTGTGATTTTTAACCAGAATTTATTCATTGCCTCTAAATATTGAGATGACTATTTTAACTTAACTAGATATTAATATCACAATTTATATTGGAGATATAATAAAAAATATATTCAAACTTTTAAGGCACTTGCTTCGCTCGGGCAAAAAAGTAATGCGTGCTAAAACATCAACTTGCCCCACCAGTATCGAAATATACTATTCTTAAATCTTTTTTAAAAATTATGCAAAAGTAGGCAGAAAAGAGTCTTTTTTAACGAGTAAATAAATTGTTATGCTATCTTTACAACGATAAAAACTAAATACAAAACAGATTTATCTAAATACATAAATATTTTATAATTTTCAATAAAAACATATCTTAAACGTTTTTTTTATATTGGATCATAATCACATCCAAATGTTTATTACTTTTTTATAAACAACTTACACAAGTTTGTATTACGTTATAGTTTTTTCTATTGTAACCCCTTAGCTGTCACACTTTTTTAGAATAACACAGTTACTACACTGGGACTTGATAACCCAAGATGTAAAAAATTGAATTGCAAAGTACTTTCTGATTTTTTAATTAAAAAAATGTTCTAATAAATTTAAAGAGTTGTTTTCAAAGATAGTGCGAAGATGTAATACTCAGTGTTGAAAAACAATTTTTAATTTGTAAAAAGAAAAAAAAATGTTGATTCACTTAATTTTTCTGGGGTCAAATAGACCACAGTGAGGTAGCTAAGGGTGAATGTAATAAAAATAGATTCTAATAGTAGTATATTTACAAAATAATATTGCTTAAAAATTTTTAAATAATTTTTTTCAGATGAAAAAGTACCTCTTAAAAGTTTGGCTGAAAACTTTAACAAAAAAGTAGAAGCTAGAGTAGAGTTAGATATATCTATTAACAGCAATATTTTGTCTACAAGCTGTCAGAACATCAAATTTGAAAGTTCCATTAATCAAACTGATGATTTTTCTAGTGGAGAAGAGAGTAAATCTTTGAAAAAAAATGAAACTATTAAGACACCAAATTTAGAAATAAAAAATCTTAAGACTGATGAAACAAACAAAGGTAAGATCGATTGATATTTATTTATTTTTTCTTTTGTTTATATTTATTTTTATAATTTTCTCGAAGATTATTCTTATTATAAAAATTTCTTATTTATTAAAATATACTAAATAGAGTAATTATTATGCTTCATTCATAAATTATTTAATAATAGTACATTACGTACTTAAGGCCGTAAATGCAGTATAATTACCCAGGTGTGTATTAATTTTTGTGCCGAAGGTAAGCGACAATAAAACACCTGGGTAAAACATGCTGCATTCATTGGCCCGAGGTGCGTAATGTAATTTTTTGCATATTCTTGCCAAAAGTCGGCATATTTGATAGTGATATCTGCGACGAAAGCGGCTCGTATTTGTGAGGTTAGGTGTACACCGTGCATACTCAACACGTGAAAAGTCATACATCTATCCGGTCAAATATGATTTACTTTTGGCGCTAGATATCAGGTCAAATATGACGACTTACGACGGGGATATGCAAAACAATGACGATTAAATAATTTTCATAGAGAAGAAAAAAAATTGTTTATGTCTTATCGCCAAAAAAATATTTTTAAAAAGGTTTAAATTGCACAGTATATTTGATATGATTAGGGTCACAATTATCATCCGTTAAAGCAAAGTAAGGTGCAGGCATCAAACTTTTTCTTTTAATTTTTAGGTAATAATTGTACTTTATATTCATTTTAATGTCCCACTTTTGAATTTGTATGAATATTTTTATAATTCATTATACAAGTTAAACTTAAAACATGCATGTTAACAAAATTAAGTACAATACTTACCGAAAAATAAGAGAAACATATTAGTTAATCCTTGTTTTGCTTGAGAAAGAAAATGATTATTTGATGCTAACACAAACATACGCAGGGCATGATCTAAATTATAACCTAATTCGATAGTCTTTCCAGACTGAATCTTTTAAACTGAAAAATTTATTGCTACTGCACTAAATTTATTGCTATTTGCAGACAAAACATTCTGTGATATATTAGTATAATGTTAAGGTATTGACTGATCTTATAGATTGTAATTATTACGACCCGACTCTGGCGGTCGTGTGTAAGATATTTTTAGATCCCAGAATTCAACTTTCGGTCCCAAGACCTTTTTACTTTAGTCGATATGGAAGTTATTTATGACGTTATAAAGCAGATAAGTTATACACGCGTATAGTAAGATGATGTTATCTTGGACAGAATTATCTACTGTCCACTGAGCTATGAATAATGTGTGACAATTTGTTGGTCAGTCTGCGTGTTCGTTGTCTGGCTGTCCGTGCAATGGGACAGCGTGATTTGTCCGCGCGTCCGGTGTCCGGCTGTGCGTGCAACGGGACAGAGTGTGACTTTTCTACGCATCTGCTTTCCGGCTGTCCGTGTAATGAGACAGTGTCCGCATGATAGTCTTATATCGATACGAAAGATGTAATTTTTATATATTTTTATATTGCTGCCCAGATCTTACCTGCAGCTGTCGTGACTGTTTGTCATGTGACACTAGATGTTTAGGAAGGTTATGATTTTAAAATAAATAAATGTGATTTTGAATATATTTTTGATCTTTTATCTTTTTATAATTTATTGAGAGAAAGAAACGGAAAGATTATTTGATATTAATTACAATAAATATAAATTTCAAGACAATAACGATTAGTGTTTGAGGAGGCTCCGTACCCAAGTGCAGTTTCTGCTTTGTATCAACAAGGGGCCTTGAAAGATGCTTGATAGATATAGGCCGGCCCCTGAGGAAACCTCTACACCATAACATCATACTCGTATTTTATAGTTAATTTTAGATACAAATTCCAAATAAATGGAGGCCAACACATTTTTCTTACGCTCATTAAAATAAAAATTAGTAAACTATATTCAGATAGTTTTTGAAAAAGAAAAACAATTTAGAAAGAAATTTTATCAATTCTAGTGTAAAAATCATGGCTCCCGTATAAGCCTGTGTTGAAAAGTCTAACTTTAAATCAATTTTTTTTTCTGTTTTTCATCGGCAATCGGGTCTGAAATTTTGTAGACAGGTGCATTATAACGTCATTATTCACTTGTGAAAGTTTCAGATCAAAAAACGGTGATTGAAAAAGCTACGGAGCCTCTTTAAGTGTAAATGTTGAAGTGTGTGCGTTGGAACGAATGTTAGTCGTGACAAAGTTGAACATAAGAAACTATATATAATGAGACTTACACCTGTCTGAATCGAAAAAGATAAGTCGGTGAGAGTAGCAGCGGACCTCATACAATCGTGAAAGACGATATCCTTAATCGTTCTTATCCTTCTGGATATGACGCCGGACAATGCTTGATGATCGCGTTTTTGATGCTGCAGTGGTTTCGCTGGCTCTAGCTTATGCCTTAACTCTCAAGACGGTCCGTCATTCGGAAAAAACCCTTGTGTGACTTGTGAAAGTCGCCGCTTTCCGTCTTTTTCCTTAGATGTAGACGTGACAATGTTTCTTTAGACTTAGCACTTAGTACACGCAAGACTGTGTTTACACTTTGATCAGAGATGGAGCACAAAAGGCAAGAGTGTGAAGGCTGCGTTGGTTTTTATGGAGGAGTCCAGAAGTAGAGAGGACGATGTTTCGGTGATAGAAGGTGTTTTCGGGCCAAACGAAGGATAAGATTTGTAGGACAATGAAATTGAGGGAAAAAGAGGGTATTGGACTTGGGTTAAATGGCATGCTTTAGTTATACCCTCGCCCCCCCCCTCCCCAGTTACCGACAATTATCAATTTTACAGAATTCGGCGTGAATTTTCGAATTTTTCAAAATATCTCAAATAATGCACAACATATGTCATTTAGATTATGCACCGACAAAAATATTTTGACAAATATGTAAATTCGCAACAAATCATGTAAAATCAGGTGTACGAATCTATGTCGATATAGAGCATGCCCTTAAGTGAGTAAAGCTGTGCTAGCTTTTAGTCACTTTAAAAAATGTGTTTAGTTTCAGGTTGATAACTTACGTTCGGTCGATTTGCTAATGATGATTGAAAAATGTGTGTGTGTGCGTGTGTGTGCGTGCGCGCGCGTGTGTGTGTGTGTGTGTGTGTGTGTGTGTGTGTGTGTGTGTGTGTGTGTGTAAAATTGTTTGTGTGTTTAAAGTAATTTTACATTATTAATACGCATTAACTCGGGATATAACAAATTGAATAGTTGCATAGTATTTATATTATGAATTTTATTTGATATGTGTAAATTTCAGTAACCTAAAAACTTGGCTCATAATTAATTTATTAAGTCTTTATACATCATTCAATTCACATGAGTGTATAAGCCTCTATATCTCATTCTATGATTATTCATAATTGTCGATTTTGCATTATTTTGCATAAATTTGCGAATTTTCTTAAATATCTTTGTTGACGCACAATTCATATGTAATTTAGATTGTGAGCCTTAAAAAATATTTTGACAAATATATTAATTTGCGACCAGCAATATTCGGATGTAACATGTCCATGAGGTGGGGGTAAAGTGCCATAGCGTCAGCACGTCGGTCAAGCCAAAGTAACACTTCTACATGGACTTTTATTTCGATTCCCCCACCACATGGACATATTACATCTCAATAAAATCAATTGTAGAAATCTATATTAACATACAGTATGACGTGCATGCGTATGTTAGTAAATGTTACGTGTAAATAACTACCCAAAAAAAGAACCTTTGAATTACAGTGTATATCTTCACTCGCTTACCCTCGCTTGCGCTTGTTCATTTCCCGTGTTCGCTCGCCATATACGACGCACCTAAGGAAGTTTTTACTTTAAAATTTGGCAGCAAATTTGTTATTTCTCTTACTTTCACAGACAATGAATGTGACGATGATCGATCATACTTGTCTTGTAATTTATACATTTTCAAGGGTAATTTTTTAGTGTTTTACTAATTTTAAAAACTTTTACACTTGCAGAATTCACTACTCAAATTAATAAAATTTTTTGACATGTACATAGTAAGCACAAATAAATGTGTATGTATATAAAAATAATAAAAAAGTTACAACTATGTATTTTATATTAGCATATACGCATTTGTTAATGAGACTGTGACGCATAATCGAGCATTCTCCTTCACTATTACTATATCACTGTTAACTTTGCCAGTGTTTGCTTAAATATTTGGTTACTGCTGCCATTAAGTCTGCTTTTACGTGCTTTGATACCTTACCCTCTGCTTTTACAATTGCTATACTCACGAAGCTTGAAGTCGCAGGTTCAGAGTAAGAATACAAGTTTATTTATATTTAAAGGACTGTTTTTTTAAAAGAATTTTTTCATAAATAATAAATTAAGTACGTATTGCTTTCAAAATACAGTAAATGTTCACTACTACTATATTAGACATTATTAAAACTTACATTGTTAAAAGTTTTTTTTATTTTAATGCACTTATTTACATTGCAAAATACAGTCCAAGTGTCTTCAAAATAATGAATTTAAAAACATTTTATGCTTTAATAATTGCTTTTTTAATACTAAATAAAAAGTATATACACTGGCACTGGCACACACTACATCTTTTTTAGGATTTAATTCTTTGCATGAAATTTAATTAATAAGTGTTTTAAGATTAAATAGAAAGTGTAATGGATGGGGGTATCAAACTTCTCTTGCCTCTTTTTCAATGAATATTTCTCTGCAGTAAATTTTATTAAAACATTTTGAGTTTAATATATTTTATAAACTATTGTAAAATGTAAAAAAAAATTTTTTTCTATATCTAATAAAAGTATGGTTGCCTAAAGAAGGCCCGATTTTTAACTTGTGTACACGATTGCGTCTCGATCCAGTGGCGACCGATCGAATTTATTTCTGTCTATTTTCGGTTGATAATGAATATCAATCTAATATATAATAATAATGAATATCAATCGAGACTGACGAATAATACTCTGTTGTAAGCAGGTTCTAAAAGTTTAATTCTTAAGAAAGATATACTTATTTGTGAATTGCTCAAGTCGAGCCAACAATAACTTTTCCTAAAATCCTTTATTTAATTTCGGAATATGACTATTTTTCTTAGTACCTGATGCTGAGTCCTAGTGATTTTGTATACTCTTGATAAATTTTTTATATTGAGGCGGTGGAAAATATATAATCTATCTTATTATTTACATTTTTTATTCGGTCTTGCTTAACCAATTGCATTGTCGAGATCGATAAATTTATATCGCAATCGACAATGTAACCTTGTGTGATTACGCGAAGACTCCAAATACATTCACGATTTTGTAGACTTTGAAAATGGAGATTTTTGACGTGAAACATCTATTGCCGCGTTAGGGGGGTTCGAGCGACGCTTGTTTCGCAACATAAATTTCCGTAACCAGAGCCGCCGTCGCCGCTGCTCGGCTGCTCTCGCCGCCGCCACTCGGCCGCTTTCGGCTTTCGCTACTACAGCATTCCCCTCACCGCTCTTCCTGCTGCTTTCTAGCGCGATCTCTCTCTCTCTCTCTCTCTTTCTTTCTCTGTCCATCATACCACTAGCTAACCATTCTAAATTTTAAGTCACTGCACTGCATCTATATCAGTAGTGCTTTCTACCTCTTTCTTTCTCTCCCTTCATTACACAGCTGGAGTTTTTATATGTACTAATGTGTGTTCGATTCCTTACATCTAAACAGACTGTAAATAATAGCTAATTGTAACTTTAGTCAAAGTAAAATAAAATTTTATTTGTCATGACATTTTCTTGTCTTCAATTTTGACATGAAAATCTTTTGTTCCGAAAAATTTTAAATGCCAGTCTGTCCTACGCCTAAGATTTATGCTGTAGTGTGCGGCCCTTATAAAAAACCCCATTTGTCGTGGAACGGCTAACAGATTTATTTATTTATTTATTTAAATATATAACGGGCGTAAGACCCAGTACAACAAAGTATATTTGTAATGAATATATACATAGATCCGCAATAAAGACGCAAGAGAGCACATAGGATACAATTTATTTGTTTATTAATGCAAAATACAATGCCTAAGAATTTGTTTTGAAAGCGAATAAAGAATTTAGAGAAGATATATTGATAGGTAGGTTATTCCAAAGCCTAATCATTCGGGATAGTGAGGAATTGTAATGGAGCGTAGTATAATTCGTCGCTTGAGTTAAAGGTTGCTTGCTTCAGGCAATCCGTAAGTAGGCATACATGGTATAAAAACAGAAGAAAGAGCCGAACAATTAATAATATTATGAACAATCTTATAAGCATAAGTGAGATCACGTATCCTGTGCAGAGTAGCAATTTGCAGAATATAGTATTTTAATGCAACAGGCGTATAATTATGATTGAACGGATGCATAGGAGTGCCATCACGATAAGAAATAAGACGTAAAAACGGTGTTGTAAGGATTTTAATTGTTAAATATGCGATAACAGAAAAGTTGACCATATTGATGATGCATATAGGAAATTAGGAACAACAAGTGAGATGTATAGGTATCTAAAAGAATCAATGTTCTTTAAGTCCGCAGTTGCCTTGAAAATAAATAACGCTTGCCATTTACAAAACTCCAGAATGTGTCATATTTACAATTAATCTCCACTTTAGAGATGTATTCTAAATAACATGATTTTTTGAGTCTTAAACACACTGCACGGAGACGTTTGAACTCTACGTAGTCCTCTTCTTTCCTTGTAGCATTGTATCGATGATGAGCATTGATTTTCAAGCGAAGACCGGAGATAAGCTCTCGAGAGAACCAATGTGGATAGTCTGACTGTTTTCTTTTCCGTAGAGGTACATATTTCTCAATCAAACAATTCAAAGTAGAGTATAAGAAATCAGTCAGAACATTCACATCAGATGAGCACAATATATCATCCCAGTTCATTTCACCCAAATCAGTATTGATGGCCTCATAGTCAGCATGTCGAAAATCGTAGTAGGAATAGTCGTGTTTTAATAATCTTTATGATTTAAACAAAGGTAGAGATGCTATAATAGGAGGGTGATGAGTATTTTTTTCGTCGTGTGAGCCAAGGGACTATTACGGCTAGGGCCCCTTACCACCTGTGTGTGAGGGTTGTGCCCAGGAGGAATATTGAAAATGTACTTTGCAAATGTGACTTAACTCAGAATTTTTTGAGGAGGGGCGGAGGGAGAAAGGAAGCCACTCCGCATTCGCCCAGGACAAGACTTGTGGGCCAGAGAAAACTCAGAGGGAGAAAACTCGACCTAATATTGCCTGAGTTCTGACTGGACGCCCACGCCACATTTCGTAGACCTGGACGCCTAGCTCAAACTCCTGCACACCTCTCGTACGTTGTTATGGCAGAAAAAAGCCAACTAACCGGTCCCCAAAGCCACAAAAGGCGAGATTGGGCCGGGGATCACCCATCTAGTTACCAACCCCGCACAATGCTGCTTAGCTTTATTGATCGGCGGAGCTGCGTATTCACCACCATCCCAACGTGTCGGTCTATTTTAGACAGTACATCAGATGGCTCCGACCATTCCACTCCAGCAATATCCGAAAAAATTAAATCCAGAGTATAATCCTTTGAAGCAGAGAGGACTGGGTAGGAATGTGCTAGAACCCAACATGAAAACAAGTTTCTGACACAATAATAGACTTCATGGTGTTAGGTAGTATATATCTGAAAACGTTAACTGTAAGTGGATGATTAGTTCAAACAGTGTCAGGGAAATTAAAGTCACCAAGGATCATAAGCTTAAAGCCCGGGGGTTTACATTTCAAGAGTTCAAGAGCAGATACACATGACTGATAAATGATAAAGCCAGATCCTGGAGGGAAGTAGACTACACTTAAAATCATCTTGAGACTGTTGGAAGTAATCGTGAGACACACACACACACACACTTAACCTCATCAAAGACACCCTTAAGTTCAAACACATGATGCTTCTTTTCAACTGCACACAAAACACCATCACCTTTTAACTTTTGAGATGTTAGTCTACTACGAGATTTACTAACAATGTAATAACCATCAAAATCAAGCTTCAAAATTTCATCTTCAGGCCACCGTGTCTTAGTCAGGGAGCCAGGGTACTTCCCGTGGTACTTCCCGTGGTCTTTTCAATTCGAATGGATCCACCCAGGCTTATCTTACGTATTTTTACCTGCTGAATACGATAAACGATGGTGGAAAGCTGTCCAAGTGGTCAGTTTTTGTTATAAACAAATTTTATAAACAATTTTCAAAAATTTAATTTTTTTGTTCTAAAAAAAATTTTCCTATTTTTTGGCCAATTTTAAGCAAAAAATGTCTCTTGCGATTTTTTTGTAAAAGCTTTAGTTTTTCCATAAAAAATTCGTAAAGGTTGAAAAAACGCGTTTTTTGTAAACTTTGCGAATTTTTACGCAAAAACAACGCATCCAACAAAAAAATTACAAGAGACATTTTTTGCATAAAATTGTCCAAATAATCAAGAAAAATTTTTTTCACAATGAATAATATAAATTTTTAAAAATTGTTTATAAATTTACGGAAAAACAACGGCTTTTGCAAAAAAATCACAAGAGATATTTTTTACTTAAAATAAGCCAAAAAATCAAAAAATATATTTTTTTAAACAAAAAAATTAAATTTTTGAAAATTGTTTATTAAATTTGTTTATAACAAAGAACTGACCACTAGGACAGCTTGCCATCATCGTTTATCGTGTTCAGCAGGTAAAAATACGTAAGATAAGCCTTGGTGGATCCATCCGAATTGAAAAAGCCACGGGAAGTACCCTAGCTCCCTGACTATCTCCGTCAAAGCAATAATGTCTGGCTGATCAGCAGAGGTTGATATGTTGTGTTGAAAAGACTGGAGTTGAGTTCAAAACCCTTTCACATTTTGATAATAAATATTTAATTTATTGCACTGGGCAGAAATACGTTTTTTAGATCTATTATCTTTCCACTGAAATCAATAAGAGAAAGGACGTTATCTTGATACTTTATGTGAAGTTGATCGTCTGGATTCACTTCATCATGAGAGTTCTAAAGATTAATAACATAATTCAAGTAATTGATTTAAGCCTTTGTTTTATTCGTAAAAACTTTTACGTTTTTAGGAAAATCTTGCCTGTGAATTATAAATTAAAAAACAGTCTCTCCAGAGTCCAGTTTAACACACACTGGTCTAGGCCTAGTCTCACTAGCTCTACCCAAACGAGTAAGTTGCTCAGGCAAAAGCACCACAGTCTTAAGATTATTCTTTTCACAGATATCCTCAAACACTTTATAGTCCAGGCGGTGGAGCATCAAAAAGTACCAGGTTTGGTTTTTGCTTGAAGTATCCGAAATTTTTGGTGGAACTGGTCCCAATTGATACCACTAGTTGAAAAAACAGCTATTTTTCCGACTTCTTTCTGCAATATCTCAAAAAGTAAGCCTCCTAAAGTATAAGTTGATACAGAATAATTTGTTTATTTTAGTGTTAGATAAAATTATAGATATAACACCTAATAATTTTAAGAGGCAATTTTTTATTATTGTTATTGCAAAATGGAAAAAACCGCTGAAAAATGTACCTAATATTGGTAGGCTTATTTCAAAGTCTTAATATTGACCTAGAGCTTTGAAAATCGGATAAAAAATTTTTTAACTATGCTTAATATGTGGTATAAATTTTGTAACAATCCCCCTTATAGATTTTACATAATAATTTTGCAATTAACAAATTATCGAAAAATTCAAATTGTTCCCTCGTCTTAACAGAAGCTTCTACAATGTTCCTGATTTTTTCACGTATACTT
>JAPYZE010004390.1:0-10782 GCA_030522805.1 Leptomastidea abnormis
GGGAAGACGGCCGGCGCTGCGCGCCCCGTCCTTCGGAAAGGGGCAACCAGTGACTACGGGTGGCAAAAAAAAAAAAAAAAAAAAAAAAAAAAAGCGGCACCGAGATTTATGCGCGCTCGCGACTGGCTTATCTGCAACGCCCTGCTGCTGCTGCACCTCACCCTCTTCGCTTTCGCCCCTAGATTGCCCGAGCTCCACGCGCGGCTAGCTGTCCAGCTTCTATTCAAAAAAACCTAATAGCAGCCACACACGCCTCCTGCTGCTACTTTATCGCAACGCGCCAACCAATTGCCAAATGGAAAATCAGTTTGATTCAGGAGCACAATCGCTTTTTTTTTTTTTTATTTCTTTTTATTTTTTGCTTGCCAAAAAAGACTGCCCCGAAATCAACGGAGCGATGGGAAAAGCTCGATGGATTGGCCTTCCCAAAATTTTATTGTATGAGAGTCAAATCTAGGCGCGTTCCATTTGCTACGACTGTACAAGTTGTGTTGTATTTTTTAATTTTATAACTTTTTCAACTAAAATCAGAATTGCCACTATTACTATTATTTCATTCTTACTTAATCTTACTCATCAGTTTCACGACTTTTTATTCTTTCCAATCATCTTTTCGAAATGATATTTTTTAAATTGTGTTCATAAACTACGTAATTATTTTGAGCCATCAGCAAAACTTTATAAAATATGTTTAATACAAAGCATTACACTTACCTTGTTTATAAAAATCTTAAAAAAATTGAACGAATATTAAAATAAAAGATTTAGTAGGTATATTTAAAAGAAATAATGATAAAAAAATAATAATCTTTGATGCGATATAGTGATAAAAAGTTATGTATTCTCATTGGGAATTTAAGTTGGAATGTATATTGGAAATATATATATAACGAGTAGATATATAACGAGGCCTAAAAATGCTCTAATTCTTTATTGCTCGTTATCTATAAAATATGATCTTTGATATGTAGACTCAATTTATAAAATAACTTACGTACAAATAGACATACAGTAATTTGTTTTTTTAAACAGTGTATAGAGTATTTGTCGAATTTGAAACCTTGCACTCTATATATCAATCGAATATTCGTGAAAAAAAACATTGCTAAAATTTATACCGACATCTTTTACTTTTTGACATCTTTAAGGGTAATTAATTTTTTTTTTAATTTTGCTCTAAAATTATTAAATACAATTAAAATTATTTGATTGTACATTTTTGATGATATTACATTATTTATTATTACTAAAGTCGTTATCATGTATACAATTACTCGAAAATTTGCTTTTTTCTTAACAATTTTTATAAAAATATGATGTAAAATAATAATATAAGAACTTAAAAAATTGTTGTATCCGAAGATTATATCCATTAAGTATTTGAACGTCAATCATCGTCATTCAATACCATGATAATTTCACGTAAAACACACTGCATTTACACGTAATGCACAATTATATATCGATAATATTTGATTTTTTTTTATTTTTTAAATCAAAAATGTATTTCATAAAAAAAAATTTACAAACATAAATATCCCTAATAAATTGATGATAATGTAAAGAAGGGTATGGATTCGATTAATGAAATGCAATGTTTTTACATGAAATCACTTGTTCCCAAACAAACAAATCGTATAGGTCCCTCTTGTATATTGTTTATTGTACAAATTTTATTTGAAAAATTTTGTGGAATCTCATAATAATTCTCATCACGTTAATTCGTATGTAATTTCAAATGATTTTCTTTGCAATTTATGATGAATTTTTAAAAAAATATTAATTTTTATAACATTATAAAAAAATCATAATTTATTTAAGAAATAAAAAAAAAGAAGATCGTTGAGTTATATAGTGTATTCAAAAAATTAGTTGTTTCATACAGCCCAACGATATAAAGTATAGCGGCTGTCGTAACGAGCCAATCGAGAAGAACAAACATCGATTCTTCTTCTTCTTCGTATATAGATTTTTGAGCCTGCTATACGAGAGCTTGCACACCGCTCACGTCGTCGGCACGGCGCGCTCGCTTGAATCCCAAGTCCGAGCAGCAACGCGCACACACACACATACATATATAGACTCATACGTATCCTGCAGGCCAATAAAAATTACCCGAAGACTCAGCAATCGATGCTCGGTTACAGCTGGGCCTTTGGCAATTTCTGGCTCAGGAGCACTTGTTAGCTAAGCTCACATATATAATACATCTATATCCAGCGCATCCAGAATTCTTTATCATCGTTACCTCCGTCTTCCCCAGTGGTTGTTCCTTACGATTCCAAGGTGTTGATGAGGGTCGAGGGCGGCATTGGGGTTGATGATGTAGGGGAGGGGGTGGAGGTGGTTCGCAAGGAGCGCGAAGAGAAGAGGAGCCGCAGCCGCTGGAAGCTCAGACGAAAATGAAGTGGGGCCGGGGCTGGCAGAGGGATGCGTCGCACTCGGGCCCGGTCTTCCTCGTCCGCAGCCACTTGCCGTGGCAGTGGGGCGAGCTGAGCATGCTCCACCTGGTGATCATGGCCTCCGTGCCCCCGTCGCCCTCGCACCGCCAGTCCAGCACCCGGCGCAGCGCCTGCAGCTGGCAGCCCACGCACACCCGGGCACCTGCAAGCATCCCAAGTAGACCGTAACACCGTCAACCAACTTTACCAACTATAACCCAACACACAACTCGTCTCCTCTCACTTATTACTTACAAGTAAAAATGCACGCTCACAGGCACGCACGCTTATATATTATGTATCTATAACTATATTTATTATAATAACAAGCACATTCGCGGTATAGAGAAGTCCTGAAAGCTCATTGAAATTCATTTACCTTGCACAGTTTTATGCCACGAGAAACAAAGAGAATCCGAGTAAATTTGTTAACATAGACGAACAAAACGCGAGTATGAAATTTCGAGTGCCGAGATATAAAGAGAAAGAGAGAGAGTTTATATTTGATCGGAAGCATATAGTCGATAGGGAAGGGGGGCAAAGTAGAGGCTAGCCTGGTGGTAGCCAACCGGAATTCTGATTAAAATTTTGTCCAAACGAACGATTATATACATAGACACACGTGTATACGCACGGCTATATGTGTGCATAGAGTCGGGTAACTATGGCAAACCGAAATGAGCTGCTCGCGCGTACATATAAAGCTCTCACACGTTCATTGAATTCGTAGCAATTTTCTAGCGATTTCGCTCGACAAAGCTGGCCAGATATCCGCGAGATACGATCGGAGGTACTTGAGGGGGGGGGGGGGGGTGGTGGTAGTGTTGGTGATTGAGAGGAGGCAATGGGAAAAGAGAGCAGGGGCAATTGTAATTTCGCGGCGCTGGTATACAGTCTGCTTTGATTTCTCTTAATGGGCTGCTGCTGTTGGGATTACGAGGACGTCGCGAGTCCTTGTTAATCGATTGTATTGCTTTGGAATTGAAAAAATTGTAATCTGTAGGTGTATGTAGTACATACTACCTATACAGAGAAAATTTACACGCCACGAGTCAACAATGTTTGACCTCGTTCAAAGTCTACTTTAACGAGGCGAAAGCCTGGCGAGTGAACGACAGCTTTTGGAAAATGTCCCGCTCCGAACAAAAGATGCAAATCAGTAAGGCATTAAATTATCCCCGGTCGCGTGTTATGCTTGCCTGCCGACGTTTTGCGCATAAAGGTATGCATCCTAATATCATGTGCTATTATATTTCAATTCCAAATGTATTAAGTTGTAAGTAGAGAAAGATGAATCATGTGCGATCTATATATTTTTTTTTTCGATAATATTTATGACACACACACGGAGCACAATAGTAATTTCGCACACAGTCATAAAATAAATTCTCAATAAAATATCTCGATGAGCTGCTCGAAAAAAAAAACAAATCTAAAATATTATCATCATGATTATTATGATTATGCGGGTAATCGGCTTAGAAAAAGCCTTCGTTGAGTTTTTGCAGCATGAACGATTGCGGCATCGCTGCTGCTGGCCTCCTTCTCGTTGTCATCGTCGAAAAATTTTCCAGCCGTCGGTCGACTTGCCGCGAGCGAGTAGATCGGCCTGGATAATCGAGCGGAAGGAGTCGGCTAAAGGGAAAAGAGGCGATGAGGAAAAGCGGTAAGAGCAGGTCGGGAGAAAAGCCGGTGCTTCCCAGCCCGTCCCGAGAGACAAGAGCTGGCGCATAGCTGCCTAGCCATCGGATGGGTAGAAAACGGATGCTTCAGCCTCTTCCTCCTCCAGGTTTCCGAATCGCAAAGTCTGGGTTGGGTGATAATGTTCCCTCGGTCACGAGCAAGCAAGGGCGCAAGAGGTGAAGGATGATTCAAGCAAGGGGGTGGGGGGACTGTAAAGGAAAAACCAAGCATACATCGATTGAGAAAGAGTAAGCACTTACCTTCGGCAAGCTCCGAAAGCCCGGCTTCCTTGTAACACGCCTTCGAGGCCTTTGTCACCGTGAACGTTACGCAGTACCTGTAACACAAATAGACACATAGACACATGAGAATTAATGTTTTTCTTAATTACTCATTCTTCGCGGTTAACGGTAGCGTAAGCCAAGTAAAGGGTTCATCCTTCGTGAAAATACAATGTTGGGGAAGCTAATGGGTAGAGTGTGGGAGGGGGGATGAGAACGAGTTCACAAAAGATAATACCAAGGATCGACATAGTCCTCGACCTGCATGGTTGTGATGAGACACGAATAGAACAGCTGTTCGATTTACTGCTGCTATTGCGGCTGCTGCTACAAGATGAGCTCTTTTGTGGTCTGTACGACGACACTTCCTCCTAATCGAGCTTCGTTGAAACTTTCGGCGAGATAGCCAGCCAGCCAGCAGCTGACACCAGTTAGCCAGCCACCAACCTTTTGAATAATTCATCCGCTTTCCCCCTTTTCTATCCTGACATGCGAATAAAGCTTCACTCTCCAACTTTAACCTGCGCTGTTCGATAATATCGATTGATATTACGTACCAAAGAAATTCACGTAAGGGATCACTTAAGGATGAAACCTGTCAAATACTCAATTTTTTAAGCCAAACACCTTCAGTTTAAATTTTTTTTTTTTTTTAATTTTTAAAGTAAGTCTGCTATAATTATAATCATAGGAAGTAAGTAAGGAAATGCCGCTTTACAGACAATACAAAATCTATAAGATTTTTCGTTAATCGCAATATTGACGTATATATGTATAAGCAAGCATCGTCAATAACACCTTCTCGAGATTAGACATGACTCGAGGTACTGCAGCTATCGAGCTAATCCTGACCAAAGAAGATCGAAGAACTTTTCTATAAGCAGCTACAATATTTTTAATCCGCAAAGTGAATTATCGAACTTGGCCTGGCTCGAACTCCCGGCACGAACAGCCAAAGGAAAAGTACAAAAAATAAAGAGGGGATACTGCTGGATGAGTAAAATCGGAATTTGAGGAATAGAGCGAAAGATTGTCGTGATCGAAAGTGTCCGAGTGAAGTAAATGCGAGAAGGCGGACGGCCTCCCACTCCTCTCAAGGCAATCGCGCCTGCTCCCTCGGGAGACCAGCCCCGCATCTCTACGCAGAAGATGGCACACGCATTTGACAAACTCTCCAAGCGCACACGTTCTTTTTTAATTTTCTTTTTTTTTTTTTTTGTCAAGACGGCAGCTACTGGAATTGTCTGGATGATTTCAACCCTAAACGACGCTGGCGAAAGCTCATTCTCTTCTCAGCCCAGCTATTCCACCAGGGCGATTCAGCTGCAAATAAACGGCTAGGCCAGGTCGCGGAGGTGCGCTCGATATTGCAACAGCTATAGCTGTAGTTGGTCCACGAGAGAGTCTTTGTTCTCCTTATTCATTCCTGCAGCTTCTCGAGATTCCAGAGTAATATTTATATGTATATGTATTGCGGCTAGATATCCTTCTTTACAAGTACCACTACCGCCGAATTGACAATATTTCTGCCGCTTTTCTTCCTTCCACTTTCTTCTTTCTTCTCCACTTCTTAACTCCCTTCCTTCTTATACTCTATTTCCACTACTCCCATTCTCCAATCTTTCTTTTCTGCCACTTTGCTTCGTTTTCCGAATGGAAGTCTCTTCCTCTAAAAGCACTTCCCCTGCAGTCCATACCTATTTACCCGGTAGTCATTTTATGTAGCATCGAAACGATTTATTATTTGCGGGGTCCTGGGGCTCTCTTTATATTATCAGCGAATTTTCTCTATCCTATATACTCATGGATTTGAAGGACTCTTTTTTTTTATTTGCTTAACATTCGCGTGAAATACAAGAATAAAAGTTTCTTTGAAAGTGATAATACATAATATTCAATTGAATTGTTGCTTGCATTGAATTTTTATAAATTCAATGTCAGTATATTAACATTATAGGTATAATATGATTGTTCGTTTGTTATAAATCCAATGCCGCATTTATTTGAATAATTCGAACCGGAAAATATATTATTATCCTTTTAATCATTTTATTATTAAAGTATTGAGTTACAACAACGATATTGCAATTCAAGGACTGGATATCCAAGGCTAAATAGGTAACATTGTGTGTGTGGATTTATGTGTATGTGTGTGTGTGTGTGTGTGTGTGTGTGTGTGTGTGTGTGTAAGAAATATGTACCTACATGTCGTGTCGTTAAAATTACATTTTTATCGCTTCATTGTGCGGGGTGAAAACAAAGTGTGCTTTGTTGGAGGGAAATAAGCTGATAAAGCGCGCTGATTAATTTGTTTCGGACGAAGAGAAAAGATTTGCGTGTTACGCTATCTTTCGGTTTTAGTGCTTTACAAGCTACGTCTATAAAATACATTAATAATTCTGGTACACGTGGCTGAAAATTTTCAAATGTTTGTTTACAAAATAGATGGAGTCAGCTACGTTAGACGATTTACAGTTTTTTTTTATAAAGTAATGATTCCCTTAGAAGGAGCAAATGAAAATTATGCTTTTTTGCAGCTAGAATACGCTGAAAATTGTAGTGTCGAAATTTTGAATCAAGGAATAACAAGTGATCTCTGTGGGCTTTAGGCATGTAACGCCAATTACAGAATCAAACTGACATGCGAGTTGGTGGATGCTTGAATGTCGGAGGAAGAGGGGGAGAGGGAGAAGGAGGTTTAGTCTTGTGCGGCATATATAATATGCTAGGTGCGCGCTCAAGCATAGCCCGAAAGCTGGTCGGTGGTGCGAGAATCATCCTATCCCAAGAGAGGAATAGGAGGAGGTCGAGGGAGCAAACGCGGGTTATATGTACGTTATAGTTACATAAAGGTAGCAACATAGCAGCAGTAGTGGTATAGCACACACACACGCACACACGCATATTATATATGATAGACGACGGACAGCGTGCAAGCCCGGAAAGCCCGACATCGATTCCCGATTGGGCGTCTGCTGCGGCTCTCGAGACTCGAGACGCTGGTAGCGAAGGCGCTCTGGAGGCGGAGGTGGCCTATTGTTTCGCGGCATTTGCCGGCCGGACTGCACGTAAACGTGTAGGCACGTAGGCGCGAGGACCTGGTGTTGGTATACCTATTATATGCACCTATATAAGGTGGTAGCGCATACAATACATAGTATCTCGAGAGCAGAGGTATCTCCGACGCTGCAATAGCCCTTATACTACCACCGGCCCACACATACACACACACACACACACACACACACACACACACGCGCGTAGCAACTGCTGCCTTCTCTCTTTCCTCGAGTAAGCCTCGACTCGATATTCTAACTAGCAGCTTCCAGTTCCAGTCACTTCAGCGATTCCGAATCCATTAATAATTCAAGCTCTACGCAACACCAACATGGTATCCACGCAGGTATGTGTACATCAACTAATACTGCTCTACTACCACCTCCACTGCTCGTGCTAGGCTAATATTCGCCAAACTTTTACGATATCTTGACTATATATATATTATTTACGACGGAGATTGATGGAATTCAAAAGATGGTCGAGCAAGGCTGACTGTGTAAGGATTGTGTGTGTGTGTGTGTGTGTGTGTGTGTGTGTGTGTGTGTGTGTGTGTGTGTGTGTGTGTGTGCGCGCGCGCGCGTGTATGTGACGAGCTGCTCATATCGCATTGATTATATCTCCCACACGTCATCTGAATTTCAAATGTGTGTGCAGAGCATGACGCTCGTAGAATTGGCTTGTATTTTTAATCAGCGCGCACAAGCTCATTTTTTTAGGTGACGAACAATGCGGTCTTTATAGCTGCGCCTCGATAAATTCTGTTACGTTTGTACTTATACCTATTACCGAGTAATTAAGGATGGGTTACTCGGATCAGACCGTGAATCAAAAAAGTATAGGTGCTATGTACATCTGGTATGGGAATCCTTGAGAGTTAGATCGACGCGTGTATATAGAAACGGTTTGGTGGCGTAATATAAAGCGATCAGGTTGCAAGTATTTACGCCAAGCTGCGCGTAAACGTTATTGACGCTGACGCTGGCTGTATCATGAGAATGCACGCTTATATGTATGTATGTATTTATGTATGTATGTATGTATGTATGTGTAGGTGTGCATGTGTGTATATTTGTGTGTACGCTTGTACGAAGCTTGCGATATATATGCGCCGTCCAGCCAGGAGCGCACATTATGTTTGCCCAGCTTCATTCTCGCCTCGAGCTGATGTATACGGAAACGATCGAGGAATTTCACGGTATGTTGTCCTTCTCGTTGTCCTCGTCGTTTCTCCTGCCTTTTAAGGATATATATATATACACCTTCCAACACGAAGAGAGACGATCTACCGCTCGTAACTTGCCATGCAACTACGTGCTGGGTAGAAAAGCGTTTTTATGACTAGCTATTAACTGTTATTTCTTCGAAAATGTTGGTATACCTACCTTGTTTCTTTTTTTTTTTTTATTGATGTTCTTTTCGATATCCATCAAACATTAATGTTTTTTTACCTTTTTTTCACATATTCCAATAAGTATCACATAAAAATTTTAATTTTTTTTGCAAATAGTTTACGATATGCAAAGTAGAAGATCAGTGTCACATTTTTCATCTGCACTTTATTTTAAAAATGTGTGTGTGTACAGAGAATGTATCTCTTTTTGTACTTTATTTTTACTAAAAGCACGTGAAATCGTAAAAAATCTATGTCAGAAAAATTATTTCGCAGATAGTTAAATAATAAAAGGAAAAATATATGTGTAAAATAAGAAAGAAAAATAAAAAGTCTTGTCTTTATTTTAGCCGCAAGTCGTAAGTTGTCATCGTTGTCGTCGTCATCGTAGTCGTGGAGTGTTATTCTCACGAGGAAGTTCCAATAATCGCACGCAATCTCTTCGGCAAATAAGGAGAGCGAGAAAAAGGTGAAGCAGCAGCAGAGCAGAGCGTCCAGATTCGTGTAAGTATAGATCGAGGGAAGTTTAAAGGAACGACATAGGGGGTCGTCTCGAGGGAACTACTTCGCCGAAGGCGTACAGAAAGCTACTACTGGAAGAGAGAAAGAAAGCGATATATAGATCGAGAAAGAAGGCGAAATAGTCGCTCTCGAGTAAGTCTCTCGGCTCTTTCATTTGCAAAGTTCTCAGGTGAGAGGAAGAAGAGAGAAGAAAGAGAGATAGATAGATAGGTAGGTATAGGTTGGTAGATACCTATATATTTAGACCTGGGGGTAAAACCCCATCAGAGAAAGAGAGAGAGAGCTAGTCGTTGCTGCCGATGTTTGGATAACGAATGTGTCTCCGAGCCTGCCGAGCTTGCAGAATCTACGAAAAATCTACTCGGTCCCGAATCGAAAAACCAGCCCTCATACTCCCCACCTCCATATATAGATATGTATTGTAGCAAGGACGACGAGGACAAAACTCCCTCGACCCCTCTTTTCAGTCTGTACGGTTCGGAAGAGCGAGAGAGAGAGAGAAAGAGAGAGATTTCGATCTGCTGAATGAGAAATGAAAGCTCACTCGGTCTTTTATCGGTTGTGCTCTACGACATGGCGGTAAGCTAGGGGGTCTGAATAAGGGAAGCGCAAAAAATTTCCAGCTTATGGTGAATATTTGGTGGTCTGATAGTCGGCGCGGATCGTGATTTATATCGAGTTCGCAGGGGGGATGGGGCCATTAGCATACTTGAACTATTTGTTCGAAATATATACGTATACTCGAGCTCGATTAATTTAAATTCTAAAATCCGTCAATGCTTAAGTGGCCCGCTGCCTTTTCTTGCTATTCGATGAGCATTACTACGAGCTGAGCATCCGATTGAAATTTAAAAATAGTTGAAGAATAATAAGATTAAACGCGAGGGTGATCATTCAAGTGATGGCGCTAGAATAGCATATAATATGACTCTTTGTGCGAGGCTATTCCAAGATAGCGAATGGAAAATAAAAGAGCCATGCGTGTTTGTAGAATTTTTCAGGACATTATACAAAACATACAAGACAACTTTATATACTTGACTCATGTCGAAAGGATGATAGCCTGACTGGAGCTTGCGCCGAAAGCTCTCAAAACTCAACTTGAAACCAATGTGTTGTTGAGCCTGCTTCTTTCCCTACATGTGGACATTCGGGCCCAAAGCTTAAATTTTCAAGCATTCGCGAAGACAACGACGACAGTAACAATAAGAACCACAGCAATAGTAACAACAACAACAACAACAACAACAACAACAACAACAACAATGCCAGAGCGACGTATTCTAATCAACGCAGTTAGCGAAGTTGGTGCGAGAGCCCTCAGCTTCCTCACGTTATATAAATACATGTATATCTATAGTTATATATACACATGTATATATATATATATATATATATATATATA
>JAPYZE010004391.1:0-20111 GCA_030522805.1 Leptomastidea abnormis
ATTCTACTTAGCGTATTCTTCGTATAAACAGGACTTAACGTATTCTTCGTAAGACAACTATACTTTAACGTATTCTTCGTACGGGGCGTCGATATACATTTATAATTATTATAAATCGAAGATATAATTAAATCACCATTTATGATTTTTTATTTTCATTACTTTTTTAAATCGTTTGTTTTGCAATTATTTAATTATATAATAATAAATCGATTCGCAAATATTTATATTATGTATATATATAACTCCAAGTCATGTCATTTCTGCGCTCGTTTTAAATACAATCTACTTACGATTTTTTATTATTATTTTTTTTTGTCGTTGATCAAGAACGTCGGAAGAGCAATTCCCTATTTATCTATGTATATAAATATATCGTATTATATGCAATATCATAATCTTTTACGAAAGAGAGAAAAATTGTCTATCATATTATTATATATTAAGTCTGTATATAATCAGCAACAGCAGCAGCAGCAGCTTCGTTTATACTGCACATTTGCAAACTACCGTATGTGTACGTAAGTTACTTTTATTATCTCCCTCTTTACTTTGCTCGCAATGTGTCAAGGGACGTGCTCTTCCGACGTTCTCATCTTCTATTTCTCTCTCACACGATAATAATACAATAACATCATCGTCGACATTATAACTCATTTATATATATTTTATAATTATGTACAAATCATTGTGTTGTGCCTTTTTTTTATTATTTACTTTTCTTTTATCATCCATTACTTGACATCATTTTTTTCCAATTTCTCGTTCATTCTATATTAATTTCTTTCTCAATATCATCATCAATTCACTGCATAATAATAATAATAATAATAATCAAAGTACAATCCGCATTGTGTCGCACGTATCAATTTCATTCAAGAAAGAGCTTTTAAAGTTTACGAGATCCCTGTATTATTCCGAATTTGCTCTCGTCGCGTATAGTTTGTCAACGCTTATCTCTTCTTTTTCTCTCTCACTTGCATAAATTTATTTCTCTCCTTCTCTCTCTATCTTTTTTCTACATTAATTGTTATTTAAATAACAAAAATCCACATTAAAATTCCCTTTGCTACTGACATTCTCAATAAAACCTATAACCATCGAAAGTATAGCCAAGTATAGTATACATATCGCGCTTCGGAGCGAGAGAAGACATATCACATATGCATCTTACATTATATGTATATACCTACGTACATTTTGAAAAAACTGTGTGTATTGCCTATCTATTATGTGTATCATTATTGTAATATTCGTATATATACACATTGCGCGCACCTGCATATTTATATAGCAAAACCTCCAACACATTCACACACGACTTCCTCTTACACTAATATACGTACTTTCGCCTCTTATTTTTCCTTAATTTAAAAAAAGAAGAAAAAAAAATTAATGTAATGAAAGCTGCGCGGGTAGAAATTGTATTATAAGTAAGTACAGGGTGTAATTATTCACACATAATATAAGCAAGACACACTTTTTTTAGCTTTGCCCTTTTTCCTACTATACATGTATGCATTTTTTTGTTAAGCGCGTCATTAACTTGGCTTAATTAAGACTTTTCACTTCTGACATTTTTGAATGACATAATGGTATGTAATTGATCTTGTGTAAATGAAATTTTTTTTTTATTTATTATATTATAAAGTACCGTCGATAATTAACAAGCTATAAATTTTAGTGTATTATTCTAAAGTTACATTACTTAAAAACTGCATCTGTAAATAAATTGCACAAGGTCACATTATTATAGTTCCAGAATTAATAAAGAAAACATCGTGTACCAAGTGTTTTTTTAAATTTAATTAAGTAAAAAAAGAGATTTGAAAAAAGGAATTGCTTAAACGAATTGTGTACCTAATCGCTATTAATATGCGTGTAACAAATAAAAAAAAAATGAAGTTTTGAGGATAGTGTGCTCAGTTGTCCGAGACGCGTCGTTAACTCGCGTTAATGGTCTGTGATACAAGTTCGCAGTCAACTCTTGGTGCACACACTTACATTTATTTATTTATTTATTTATATTTATGTATATATTTACAGGTAGTGCAAGAGGAAGTCAATGCAAGATTCGCACAAGGGTGGTATGCTATTTTGATGTCGATGTCGAGACGCGCAATGCGTATATACATTTTATATGCTTGCAGTACAGATATCACTCTGTAATTGAAATTGGCTCTGTAATTGAGATACGCGTAAAAATAAAAAATATTTTGAGAGAAGGCGTGGTGTGCGTATTAGTGCATTTGTTAATATTAATTTTTTTTTCGAATGATCATTTTATAATTGTTTTCTGGTTTAATTGATTTTATTTTTACTTTTAAATTTTATACATTATATTTTTAATCATTTTTTTTGTTTATTTTATGAGTCCAAAAATTAATGACGGCTTGATAAAGATCAGTAATACAATACAAATATTTTTTAATTATGAATAAACATTTGAATAGCACAATTTTAAAATAAGTTTTTTTGAATTTTTGGCTTGTTGACTGAAAAATAAGGAAAAATAAATCAATCTATAGATTTTGATCATACGTTGCTCGCAGAAAACAAATAATATGCTAGTACACGTTTTTAAATCGTTTTACAAATGAAAAAATTCATATCGATTGCCAAGAACACTTTGAGCATTAGCAGGCACCTTAACTTCTATCATTACGCAAAAGAATAATAATTATTTATAATAATGATAATGATAATAATAATTATCATAATAATATCGTGCAGGTAGAAACTACGTTTCCCTAAATATTTATACTATTTATATAATATATTTATATATTTATGTTAATCGAGATATTGCATTGTTATCCTCTCCTTCTTCAACGCCTATATATTTACGATGTATTTTTTAATCATCTACTATACATAATATAATATTTATAAATTTTCATTTTTTTTTTTATTTACTCTTCACTATTTATATATCTACGCGATAACATTTATCGATTCTGGATTTTCAGACTTCAGAGAGAAAGAGAAAGATGCGATGAGGAAAAAAGTATTGGTGAAATTGATGCATTTAGCCGAAGAGAATTCATTGAGAGACAGTTGGATAGTAGGAGAAATGTATGCGAATGAGAAACAATAGAATCAAGTTAAAAGGATAATGAAAGACTGGTAAGTACGTGAACAAAGATATATATATAATACATTTACAAATGATGTACAGCGATAAAAATAGGATGAAAAATTTTTGCGATTTATTATCTAAATTATTTTTTTGAAAAAACACGTGCTGACAATATTATTTTTATACACATATACGCATACATCGTTAATTTTCGATAAAACATCTTAGCAAATATAACAAATAAAATTCACACGCAACAATTGTAAAAACATCGATTTTTTTTCTACGAATAGTAATAAAAATATAAACAAAAAAATTTTTTTGTTTTTTTAAACAATTACAATGAGACGCGACTTGGTCGAAAATTGCGATGTAGAGAGAGAAAGATAGAAAAAGAGAAAATAATGTCAAATAATTTAAATTTTCAAAAAAATTGTAAAGAAGTTACAGACGATAATTTTATAAACGTCTACACACTCTTATCATCATCATCATCATCATCATTATCAATCACAAGAATAAATTCTCGCTTACACAAATTTTCAAAGTCACATCATACATCCATACATACACACAGCTAATTCGACACTCACGATCGAGCTCGGATCGATTAGTCGTTACAACATTCGCGCAAAAGTCTACACAGAAAAAGAGAATTACTGTATTTAACAATGTCCAATACAGCTCTCTAACTCATTCGACTTTTTTTTTTTAAATATTTACGGCCCATGAATAGAACAAAAAAAAAAAAGAAATCTCACCTAATACGCTTAATCACTAGAGTTTCGTTTTTTTTTTCTTTAATAATCCTCGCCCGCTGAGTTTAAACTCTCGTCTCTTCTCTTAATTTAGCCCTTACACTTTTTAACTGTTTCACCCATGTATTCGCGCGTACAGCGTTTTTTTTTTTTTTAATATATATTTATACTATCATAATTTAAGTAATGGGTTAATACAACAGCATTAGCAGTAGTAATATCGTGGGCATAAATAAGAGAGAGAGAAATTATTATATAAATAAAAAATATCGAGAGTCTCTTCGGAGCGCGTCCAGTCTATCGTGCGTGGTTTCGTGGATATTTTATTCATTTAACTTCGTAGTTTTTTTAACTTTTTTTCTTTTAATTTCATTATTATCCCACTCGCGGCATGGCAAGCGTTTGCAGATACTTCGGCTTCTCACACGTTTTATTATATGCATTGCTGGCTGTTTTATAAGCTTTTTGGGACTGACTTACACAACTTTTTTCTTTCTTAGGTACTCCGGAAGGGCCGTCACGCGACGCTCGACCACTCGTATCACCGGTCTTCGTCTTGATATTAGCTTTTGAGTAAGTATCATTTGTATTTTGAATTTATAATTATTCTAGAGTTTCATCTCTATTAATACAATTCTCGTTATAAATTTCGTAATATAATTACGGAAAAATGCGTGTATTGCATTAAAATAATTTGGTCTATTAAATCGGTTGTAAAATCGGTAATAGTAAAATCTGTTTTAAATTAACAATTTTGGTGAAATCTAATCATATCAAGTACGTTTAGTATCACCGAAGAGCGATTCAGTGAGAAATCGGTAAAGTCAGTCCGGTAGCATTTAACAATCGGCTTACTATAATTCGAGGTAAGCCGGATCGCAACGCTACCACTCATATTATTATATCACAACAGCCTCAATGCTATACTTATTAAAACGCAATTATACATTACAATCAATATACTTTTCGCATATCGCTAAAAAAAGAGAGAGAAGCCATTCTATAGAAAAAATTTAGAAGTTCTGCTCGCCATACATGCCGGGAAACCGGACGGCGTGAGCTCCGAGCTCGGCAGGCGAGAATTCGTCCTATGTGGCCAGATGTGCAAACTGACCCGGGTGCGGAGCAAATTGATAAGGATGACCGTAAGGTTCCATTTCATGCGACGATTTTGAAACCAGATTTTTATCTGACGTTCGGTTAAACATAATGCGTGGGCTATTTCTATGCGACGTCGCCTTGTTAAGTAACGATTGAAGTGAAATTCCTTTTCCAGTTCCAATGTTTGATACCTGGTGTATGATGTCCTTTGACGTTTTGTTTCACCGTTTGCGTTTACCGTACCTGCACAGATTAAAATGAAAATTTTATTAGTTATGAATTAGATTTCAATTAGGTATATTTATTTTAGAATATTAATATTAATGAATTGGTACCATCCCATTAAATATCTATTTCATAATTATACCCTTAACGAAGATCGGTATTTATTTTTTTCATTTTTCTTTAAAAAACCAAAACATACGATATTATTGCCTCGCAATTAAATAAATCGTTCAATTAATCATGAAACATTCAATACCCACAATATCATGTCAATTTTAATCGTTCACGTTCAATGTTCAATCGTACACACAGCAGAAAAAAGCACATAGCACACACACGTACACTGCAAAAGATCGGTATATATTGCTCAGCAAATACTATATGTAAGACACCTCGACCTAACATAAGATCAGCCGTAAAATAACGGCCTACACCACTACCAAACACCATCTTAGCAATAGTATTATCACTATAAGATTAATGATTTTTCAAATAACAAACTCTCTCTCTATAACCAATCGCGATATACACAACCAATCATATATACCTATACACAAGTTGAGCTTTTAAAACTCTTGTGTGTATGAGAGATCACGTGTCTTGAGCAGCAGAACCGATTGAATCGATTGTATATACACCTATATACTTTGCAGCGCGAGAAATGCAATTACCATTTACAGACACATATACGCACTATAGGTGTACCAAAATTAATCGGCATACATGGCGTTCGTATAGTGATTATCGAAGGCGCCAATAAGGGATGTAGCTTTTAACTTTCATAAATCAATACAGTCGTATCTGTAACCTGAACATATAGGTATACCTACTCGAATAGTAAAAAAAAAAATCAGTTACCGATCTCTTTGGATCCCAGTCATTTAAAACTCTAAAACTACACGCGCAGGTGGTAGCTATAGCTATAAGTGCAAGGGCAATAAATACGTGTGTATGTGTATACATAAGCTAGTATATATTTTATATATTTGCAGCGTGGCAAAGAAGAATCTCTCTTAAATATATATAGGTAACTACGTTCGCGCATTTGAAAGAGACGAGGCTCGTTAATTATTTCAACGAGTCGTGCTTAATGTCACACACATACAGCACATATCGCCCGCGCAGTGTATACAGTGGAGTTTTGGCTACCACCTCCGCCGTAAATATAATTTATCCACGTTTGTGTGTACCTATATATTATAGTGTGTTGCTATTATTGCATCTCCAAATGTTCTATGTGTACACAAGAGTCTCGGTGTGTGATTCGTTGTTGAGCTTTAAGTGTGTGGGTTACGGCAGTATAGCGAGACGCGAAAGATAACCGACGCGTGACATGTTGATACACAGATAGAAACATACATATTATACACACACACACACACAGTTTCGAGCATTTATATTATCTAGTTCGCCGATTCTCTCCAATTAATTTTGAGGCGCGATTTCCTCATTGAGTCAGCAGCGCACACACACGCCCGCGCGAGACTATAAATTCTGGAGTTCTTCTTAAGAGAGAAGCTCTCTTGTCTCTTATATATTTGTATGTGTATGTGTACCTGGTTTACCAAGCTTTATTCGGTGGTAACGCATCGTTTCAACGTCGATTTATCGGTTTTAGTATATGCGCATTTGTATATATATTGGCCTTCTATTACTGCACGCACTCTTGTTTAAGGTAGACGCGATGCTACCATTGGGTCTTTCTTCTTCAAAGGTGCAGCGTCAACTCTCGAAGTAGCCCCCTCCTCCTACGCAAGAAAGAGATAGGAATAGGAATATACAGTATATATAGTGTGTCTATTCGACACGCACTGTTTCGCGTTTATTATGCGCATCTCAATTCCCCTCCTTTCCTCCTCCTCCACCTTCTTTACCACCCTCCTTGACGGCAAATTGCCGTTTTAACCTCGTTGACCCCCATTCGAAAGTGTTATTTTGCGCTTGTGAAGTCGAGAGAGTGAGAGACTTTTACTGGCCGAGAGCCCTGTCTTTTGAATCTCTTAGTTGGTTGTGTTTATCTCCGTGTATCTTTTTTTTTTTTTTTTTTTGACGTCCAAATGAAAAAATGCCGTCATTTTTCTACGTCGCGTTTTCGAGTTGCTTGTTTATTTGTGTGGATGAAGTTTAGTATTTTTGGATGGGTTTAATATAGTTATGTATTTTAGGTTTTGATTGAAGTTGGTATTAATTATTGATGGATATTTTTTTTATTTTTGTCAGATATGTATATTTATAATTAGAAAGATTGTGATAGTAAGTTGATATTAAATTTATTCAGAATAAAGATGAAGTTTAGAAGAAAAATAATAAAAATAAAAAAATAATTTTAACCCTGGAATTCTAAATCTGAGTAATTTACTTGACGCAAAGAAAAAGAGAGAAAGAGAGACTGCTTATTGAGATGTAAAGTGGTCAAGAACTATTATAACTTCCTCCACCTTTTTGTGCATAATGAAAAAGTCGTGTGTGATATGATAAGTTTGACCTACATAATTGTAGCGAGTATAGCAAACGGCAATTTTTCAAGTAAAATACCAAAGTCTCACAATATATCATTATTTTTTCAAGCGTAAATATATACAGTCGCTCATGCTTCATTCGGTTTTAAATTATAAAAAAAATGAAGAAAAAAAGTAAAAATGAGTTTCTTGAATGAGTCTAAGATTTTTTTTTTCACCTTTTCCAGTTATATTCCAGTCTAGCTCAAGATTTTTATAAGTACTTTGTTAAAAAAATTAAATCGAGCGTTATAAAAAAAAATTAACTCACTAAATATCAATTTTATATGTTAATTGCATATAGTAATAAGTACGTATATTAAAAAAAAAAACATGGAGAACCAATGTTGCATAGTTTACTAAAAAAGGTTGTTTAGATAATTTCGCAATTAAACTTGTAATAAATCACTTGCCAGCATCAGTCAACGCTCATCAGTTTACCCATTCAATTATTCGCTAACGTTAATGATTTGCATATTATCCAGCGAATAGCGTGAAAGTCAAGCTATATCTAATATTTCTGATCAGGATGTAAAAATCAAGAAAATTATCAATGCAGAAATATTCTAAAAAATATTAAAAAGAAAAATAATTTACTTTATACAAAAAATCATAATTTTATCAAGGCTGAATTATCAAAAAAAAATCATCAATTCCCCAAACTTCAAGTTCAAAAAAGTTTTTGTTACATTAGTGCATTTTACGCGTGGGTTACACTTGTATAGTTAAGGTGCTAATTTTTTACTTTAAATGTCGTTTCGAAACTATTATAATATTATTCTTAGATGTATACAAAATGTTTTGAAAAAAAAATATTTTTTTCCATTTCGATATGATGAAAAATGGATTTTAAGTATCTTATTTTTTTAATATTAAGCCTTTTTGACACTTTTTTAAGCGTATTTTGGCATATATAAGAGTAATCATCCAGCCGACAGATGCCCGGTATCGAACTCACGACCTGTGAATTACGAAACTTTAGCTTTATCGACTAAGCCACTCAGAGTGTATTTCAATAAAATTTTAAACTTGAAGTTATCAATATTATTGCAATACTATAAAGAAAAAAACTTTTATTCAATTGATGCAATTATTTTATATATGGGGAAAGTGCAGTAAGCTACCAGAAAAGCAAAAATAAAAAATATTCGAATTCGACGTAAGTACACAGTCAAAGTTTCATACAGCCAGTCTTCTGTTACTTACAACTCCACCGCGTGAAGCGTGGGTGAAAGAACAAGAGAGATAGAAAGAGATAGAGACAGAGTATAATACTTATAGTAAGCTTTAGCTTGCTCACTCACTCGCTTGCTCGCGCGGATATTAAAGAGGCGGCTCATTTGCAGCAATAATGAATGCACTATTAATAGTCGGCGGCCGCCAAGGAGGCGCGAGAGAGGAATAGTAAGTAAGAAGGAAAGAGAAGGAGTGATGCTGTGCAAAAGAGAGCCTGTATATGATGTTAAGAGAGAGAAAGAGAAAGAGAGAGAGAGAGAGAGAGAGAGAGAGTGAGAGGTTGGTAAAGAAGTGAGGATATAGGAGGGGAGAGAGTGGAAGAGTAGGCAAGGCTTTGTGGTTTATATATTGAGTAGTGGGGATAGAAAGAGAGAGAACGGAGTATAGATGGAAGTAAAAAAAAAAGATGGGATGGGTATATATGAGAGAAGGGAAAGAGAGGGAAGTATGAGGTTTATAAGACACGGCGAGCTGTAGAGCGGCTGGTGCAGCAAAACAGGATGCGGGTATTATATTCTTTGATTTTTTTTTAATTTCTGCTTTTTATTTTTTTATTTTTTATTATTTGTTTTATAATTATAGGTGAGTCTTAATATTAGAATTTTTTGTGATTTTTGTTTATTTTGTATATTTTTTCTATTCGTTGATGCTCCTGGAAAATTGCATTCTGAGTTCAGGGCAATGATCGGGACTTTAATACTATAATAGGTATACGAGTATATTGAAATTATATCGCACGTAGTACATCACATACAGGAAGTATTTTTATTTTTTTACATTTGTTCTGGATTTTTACTTTACAGCAATAACAATTATAAATGAAGCATCTTCGATTCATCATGGATGTTATTAATATACGCATACACCCTTCCTTGTAAGCGTACAAAGATAATTCGAACGAGAGATTATTATTTAAAAAACAAAGACAATACAATGGAAAGGAGGGAATATTAAAAGAAGACATACAAGAGTAGAAGAAAAAAAAAGAGATAGAATAAGATATAAAGTGTGGGTGGGGATATTATATGTATATGTATGTATGTATGTGTGAGTATATTATATAGCTTGAAATATAAAGTGAGAGAAAAACAAAGTCGAATAAGGGGGACGTACTATTACAGTTGGAGTTCTGACTGAGAGATATATACCCTAAGTGCGGCGAAACGGAAACGCGTATAATATAGAAGAGAGAGTAAGAGAGATGTGTGTTTGTAGAGATCAGAGAGAAAGAGAGAGAGAGAGAGAGAGAGAGAGAGAGAGAGAGAGAGAGAAAGAGCACATATATACATACGGATGGTCAAGAAAAGTAGGAGGGGTTGGAGTACGTATATATATAAAGGAAGGGTATAGAGGAAATCGCAGCTTAATGACTACTATACGCGAGTCAAGCGTTATCGCTTTCCTCCCGATGTGGCACACCATACACGTACACTTACACATATACACTGCCTCCGCTGACTTTTTTAATAAATTGTTTTCTCTTCTTTTTCTCTCTTTTGCTCTTGGTTTCTTTCTCTAGAGTTATGCTGGTGAGGCAAGTGATTTTTCGCCGAATTCGCGAGAATAATAACCGTTATGAGAAGCAGGCAGGTGCTCTTGATTTTTTTTCTTTCTTTCTTTTTTTGCCTGCTCAGCGTATTATTTGCGATTATGTGCGTTTTAGTATGTCGTGCGCATAATTTTATCGTGGAAGGATGGATATTCTATTTTTTATGAGTGCTTGTTCGTGTGAATGATTTTTTTTTTTTAATTTTGAGTGGATTTTGAAATTTGAATGATATATTATGAGTATTATTTATTTAAAAATTATTTTAAAATTAAAAAAAATATCTTATTATTATATTAATTATGTTTGAAAAATATTTAAAATAATTTACTCACTAATACGTAGTTCTATACTTTTTTCAACAACGCCCGATTATCTATCAAACTATCAGAGAACAGCGTCTTTTTCGGCAGCATTCGTAAGTCTCCCTCTCTTATTTGAACGATTCACAAGATCTACAGAATGATTAATTGCCTTCTGTATTTAACAGACATCAATGCATCCTACACGTATACATACTATGAAAGATTAAACTAACGGGACGTCCAACTATGTACGAGACTAAAAAAATTGATTATTTTTATTTTTCTTTTCTTATGTTTCTATTTTTCTAGTATTGTTGTCTGACAATTTATAAGATTTAATTAAAAATTTTTTTTTGTTACTTAATTTAAATAAAATTTTGAAGTACGTACATTGTTATAATAACTACAAAAAATATTATTTTTTTGTGATAATATTTGTAAAATTATTTAGATATTTTTGAAAATTTTAAAAATAACTTTAAAAATAAAAAAAGAAACAAAATCATTTGTTTATAACACAACATGTCTAGATATCTATCATTTTATATATTAAATCAAAACTCAAAATATTTTTACGAAATTACAAGCCCGTAACATCAATGAAATTTCTCTAATAAATCCAAAATACATACATTAGCTTTTCCAATTTTGTTCTCTCTTACAATCCTCTTATTTCAATCAATTTAAAAATAAGCCACGCACGTGTTTCCAAACAATCACTTATATGCATTTACACCGTCAAACAAAGAAAAAATGCACATCTTTCAACTTACAACACATCAACTTCAAACAATAATAAAAAAAAAAAGAATCTCTTAAATTCAAACGACACAATAACGACCGATCACTCAACGAATTTTACTCTTTTTCCCTCACGACTCGACACTTCATTTTTTAATGCCCCATACCGCGCGTGCAAAACAAGCGTCCGATATATACGTGAGATGTTGAGATTTGGCGCTTTTGCCATTGGATCATTCACGTCTAAGAATTTTCTTATACTTATGTTGTGCTGCTGCTGCTGTAGCTGCGGTCGAAAACGAGAAAGAAAGAGAAATGATAAATGAGGTGTTGAACTGAATATATATGCTATATAGCGACTATACTTTAGCATATAGCTCGCTCGCAGCTCTTATAGCTTTTTGAATGACGAATGCTTAATGTTATCGTCGTCGTTATAATGATTATTATTGAATGTTTTTTTTTCAACTTATACTATTTTGTCATGTATTCTGCATATTTTCTTGATCACGTGTACCACTTTTCAAATACAAATTATATATTGAGTATCATAGAGGCATTGAATAGCCAAGTCGATAGAGCGTTGACTTCGTAATCTACAGGTACGTGGGTTCGATTTCTTACGCTCGCGTATTTGGCTATGAGTCCTGACTTTCCGAAATACACTCGATAGAGTGTCAAAAAGGTCTTATGAACAACATTCAAGCTGAATTTTCATATGTACAATCGGTAGGGCAACGATTTTTTTGTATTATATCTAGAATGTATCTCCTTTTTTTCTTTGCTTTTAATTCTATGAGAATAAATCAAAACTTATATAAATTAATACGAATTTAAAAATTTTTTTATAACTTTTTTAAATGATGCATAATCATAATGATAACTATTTCTTTAATCCTTATTGATTATAGATTAAAAAAATTTTGGAAAAGTTGCGTGGGGTAAACTACCCCAGCGTTACATAATAATAATTTTTTTTTTAATCTTTACAAAGGTTTTAAACAAAATTAAGAATATTTTTTGTGCTTACATTGATAAAAATTATTTATAATAACAGTAATTTTTCTATTTTTTGCAAAAAAATTTTTTTTTCTACTAAAAAATATGTAATTTTTTTTAATTTTTATGATAACGTAATTAAAAGAACTGGTGTTTATTACAAAAATGATTTGTTTAATACCAAATACTCCTAAAAAGATGCTTCTAAAAACCAATTGGTATTGAAGAAATATTTTATAATATTTTACATAAATTATTCATTAAGCAACTAAAAACATAATTATTCGCGAATCAACCTGCTCAAAATTATTAACAAAGACTAGCTCTGATAGTACAGATAAATTAAAAAACATCAAAAAAGTGCCTTCAGGCATTCTTGATAAAAATGTAAGCACTGCTATTGCAAGCAGCAAATCTTGAAGGATATCAGGTGTGGAAAAATAATCCTTTTCTTACTTACACTGTCAAAAAGCATACAGACCAGCACGAAATCGATCAGACTTATCGTATATATTTATATACATCGAATAGAAACAGAGTTTATATACTTGGTCGCAAGGCAGTGACAAGTTTGGTACATGAAACCAAGAGAGAGAGAGAGAGAGAGAGAGAGAAAGAGAAAGAGCTAACGTAAAAGAGCCCACGCGTGATGAGATGAGGAAAGAGGAGTAAAAAAAAAGAAGAGTCGCGAGTTTATGGACTGACTCACACTCGACAACTAAGAACTGACGCGTCCTCGATTTGTATGTGACTCTTGACATCGCGACATGGACCTGCGCTTAAGACTATGACGATTTTAAGATGGGATATAGGAAAAACGGCGATGTAGCAGTCAAGTTGCTTTGACTTGTATATTCTATATATATACTTGAGTGTCGGATATTGGTTGTGTGAAAATTTGTTGTGCTTTTATATATTTTATTCTGATGATTTCTGATGATTTTTTGTGTTAGTTTTGTTAATAAAAAATTATATAAAATTTTTAAGAATTTAAAATAAAGTAATATGAAAAATTTACCTATATATTGCTAATTTAATGATTGCATAAAAAATTAAACATTGAGAATTAAATTACGTTTAATCTTACATATCGAAGGTAATTTTAATTATAACAAACATCCAAATAAACATCTATAAATAGAAATGTAAATAGAACAATTAACATCAGATATATCACCAAAAATTTTAACACATTGGCAATTGTATAAAATCCCCAAGCCAATCATATCAAGCTCACTGTGTCTCGTTCGTCTTGACAACTCCACGTTTCTTTTTTGTTTTATTCCCTGCGCTCATTTTAACTCGGCCACTTCATCCGAACCGTGTAGCGACGGATACCACAGTAGTTATTCCAAGCTCAACTATATAGACTGTTATCCGTTCGTCTGATCAATTTGTATGGTGTACTTTCTCTATTTTTAAAACAGTCGATTACGAAAACTTTGTCGAGTTTTAAGCTTTGATTGTCGTTGACGTAGACTCTATGACGCTCGAACGAACTTTATATACATTTTTAAGTTTAGTTCTGATTAATTATATTATTTTGAACTTGGTCTGTCGTGACTGCGTGGATTTTGATGTTTCGATGGAGTGACATTTTTTTTTTTTTTATTTTCGAATGACTAAATTCAAAAATACTTGTTTGTAAGTCATCATCGAAAGTTCGTTTCGTTACTGTTTATATTCAAAGTTGAAGTTTTTAAGACATAATCTTTTTCTTCTTCAAAGTTTATAAAAAATTTGAAATGCTATGACATTTAAAAAGATTTCAAATTCATTATCAATCGCTCACTGATAAATTAACTTCTAACATTTTAACGATATCCAAATACAGTAAAAAATTGAGAAAAAAATCATCATTCGATAACGATAGACTTCCAATCACACACATGAACCGCGATAATTTCAAACAAAATAAGTAACGAATATAAGATATCCCGCATGTCACAGATAAAAACCTGCAAAAGTGACGTCGCATCGTCTACTCCCAGTACACTATATATACAGAAAATGTAAGAGTGTATGTGAGTAGATCGACTGACTGTATACCCTACCCTCTTTTAAACCACTCTGGCTGGCACACATATCTGAGCCGAGTTATCTGATACGCGGCTCGGAACGGCTCGAAAAAGAGAGAGAGAGAGAGAGAATAAAACGGGGAGAGGTGAACGTATAGACCTTTATCGTTTCCCTCCATCTCCACGGCTGCACAACCAATCGGGTCATTTCGTGCACTTAGATGTAGTATAGGTATAATATGTAGTCTATAGAACGCGGGTGGAAGGGAGGGAAAGAAGACAGACTTTCGAGTGTCTGCGGCTCTGTGTGGCTCGTCCTTATATAATATTCATAGCTTTCGTTCATTTATTATCTTTTTTGATAGTCATTTTTTTTTATTTTGGTCTGGATGATTATTATGAGCTTTATTTTTATGTGATTTTTTCGTTTTGGATTGCTATTAAAAATTATCGGTAGTTTATCAATATTTTTATCATTACTTTTTTTGAGTGGGCAAACTTTATGGATCTGAATTAGGAAAAAAATCAAAAAGATTAAACATTATTATCTTTTTCATGAAGTTAATTTTGCAGGATAATTTTATTTTTTTATAGTTAAATTTAAAAAATATGTCTCATTTAGGTTTTCACCTGAATTTTGTCACTTAAAATCGATCTAAAAATTGCTACATTGATTTTTCGAAAAATCCGTATGTATTTCGCTGTATCTATTTATAATGATCATTTTAAAAAAATAACAAAATCCATCGAATAAAATTCAGTTAAGCTAGAATACCTATTCATTTTTTAAAAATTTAGTTTCCAAAAAAACTTTTTGTTACATTAGTGCATTTTACGTGTGGGTTACACTTGTATAGCTAAGGTACTAATTTTTTACTTTAAATGTCGTTTGGAAACTATTATAATATTATTCTTTGATGTATACAAAATATTTTGGAAAAAAAAAATTTTTTTTTTCAATTTTGAAACAAGGAATGAGAAACACTTATTTGCTTGCTTGATTTTTAATATTAAGCCTTTTTGATACTTTGTTAAGCATATTTTGGCATATATAAGAACTCGTGCAGTCATCCAGCCGACAGATGCCAGGTATCGAACTCACGACTGTGAATTACGAAACTTCAGCTTTATCGTGTTAATATTATTGCAATACTATAAGGAAAAAACTTTTCTTTAATTTATGCAACTATTTTATATAATATACATGCATATCGTTTACGGGAAATATACTAAAAATTTCAAATATATTTGACAATTTAAAATCAATGAATATGTTAAATTTGTTGTTGATAATTTGTAAAATTTTCAAAATCAATTTTTATAAAATAATGCAAAACAAAAAAAAATCGTTATTATTTAAAAACGAATACAAAATGATATTCATTAAACTTTTTCTATTCCAAAAAGCACAAGTTTTTTAAACTCCTATGCATTAAAAAAAAGAAAAAAGCTTCATCAAAAAGAAATGACTTTTTGCATATTGCTAACAAAAAAACGCATGTTTTACACCCAGAATACATATTTAAAAACTAAACGCATGCCCTTTCAAAAACAGTATTTTTGTTTTAAAAAAATACTAATAGAATGAAATATTGCAAAACGATTTACGTGAAATAAGCATATTTTAAAATTTAATTTTAAATTAATTAAAATTTTGTTTAAGCCTCATCCAATCTTATTTTATATTTATTCGTTAGTTAAAAAAAATTATTTATTCAATATTTGATTTTTGGTCTATCAATTTCAAACTCAATCCGTTAAAAAAAGAAAAAAAAATCAAGCAAACAACTCATTGAAGGCAAGCTGCAATTTTCAACGCTCCTTCGCTATGATTCGTTAGATTTTAATTTGATTTAAAGTTACGATAAGCGTATTGATGGCGGATAAACACTACTGAAAAACTCTCCAGCACATACACACACACACACACACACCAAGTTCTTTTCAATTGATCGGCAGCCAGCAATTATCTCTTATTCTTGCAATTTTCATTTGACCTTTTCACAGAAAACTCCAGTACTGGAATATGGCAAAAGATTACAGCTATTTTCTACTCGATATAATCGATTGTTATCTTTTTGCCAAGTACATAAAAAAAAAGTGTAATGTATATGATGTAGGGTAGTATGAGTCGTGAGTAAGTTATCATACAAATTACGCTATACATCCTATAGCGTATACATTATTATATAGATACATGGTTATATTTTGAAATACTTGTAAAGCGCAGTAATTTTATAATTTCGCTGTACATCGACCTGCGAGCAAGAAAGTGGTAGGTTTTGTATTTTTTTTTTTTAAATATTATTACAAGCTCACTGTAATCTCAAAGTAATAAAGATTCAGATACATAACATATAAGCTTTAGCTTTAAATTCGTTTATTGGCTTTTGTAATGGATACATATTGCCACATAACATATAAGCATATATATAGCAATGTACCGCCATCTACATCAAAAGCATACTAGGTAATTTTAGACAGAACATTAAAAATTACAAAAATTTTATATTATTCAAGCCAAGTTCTCATCCTCTTACAAAAAAAAAATAAAAAAAGAAATATCTAGTCTTCCTTGATTATTCAAAAGCATTCCCACGAACTCTACATAAGTCCAAACATTCAAGAATCCACTTTAATCCTTTGTAGCTAAAAGAGCAGCTGGCAAAAGAAGGAAGTAGGAGAGGAAAGGGAGGGGAGGGATGATTGTTATTCGTGGAATTTTCACAACCAAGAAATTTCGCGAGTTTACTCAAAAGTCAGTAGTAGGGATCTAAGACGACCAAGTTGTAAAAAAAAATGTAGCTATATAATCTTCGTCTCTTCACGAAAACTGAATTTATGCGTGTAAGTGACGTGAGAAGAAAGAAGGAAGGAGTGGAGTGGAGGGAAGATGAAGATTTGGAAAATATTTCTTGGTGTGGATCAAGCAACAAAGCGATAGAGCGACAGTAACGAGTATAACGCGTTGGGTTTATATATTCTTCTTCCTGGTCGTGAGCCAAAATTTGTAAGCGAGACTGTAAATGCGAGAGATCTGATGGGTTTTAGAGGATGGAGAGACATTGATAAGACAAAGAGATGGTGAGCGGTGGATGAGTGCGGATTAAAGAATTTTGAGGAAAAGAGAATGAGATTTGTGGTGAGAAATAGGATGACAAAGAAATTTGAAATTTAATGGTTTGTTTTGTTATGTTGTTAGATAAGTTTTAATTTTATAAAATTAAAACTTATGAATTATTTTGATATTACGCAATTTATATTATTGCTATAAGTAGTAATTTAAGTAGAAAAAGACAGGAATGATCAGACACAGCTGATTTTCAAAATTACTAGGTCAAGCATATATACATATAAGTCTCAAAAATAAAATAGTTTCACATAAGCTTGAAAGAAAAAAAAAATAGATTAAAGGAATAAGTAAAATCTTATGTATAGGATATATTCAAAGCCAGCCAAGATCTTTGCTTATACATACATACTACTACACAGCGTCCATGGGCAATTTAAATTTACCTAGGCGTATGTTTTGCGTCATTCAGCTTTGCTTATAAAGAGTAAGAGAGATGGAAGACTGATTTGTGATCATTCGCTACTCTTGCAGCTGTCCTCCGACTTGGGCCAAAGCTTCTTCTTTCCCCTTTTATTTCTCTAACTTCTCTTTACTTCGCGACCTCACGCGCGTGTCCCAATATCAACGACCTGTCGACATTCCGCGCATGCGCATATATAAGCTGTACTTTACTTTAATGCTACATGCAGTTCTTTTCTCTATATGTATATATGTATTACACCTGTTACGAAACTCTTCGAGTATTTGAAGATATTTTTTGGGAATGAACTGATTCTCTTGAAACTACTGGTACCAACTATTTGGAATATGTAAACAAGGGATTTGAGAAAAGTTATTCTGGTATAGTAGCGAATATAACCGACAGATACGCGCGTTTATGCACCTGTCGCAGGTATTATCTTTGTCGTATGTTATTTCTGATGGGTCTTTTGAAAATGAGAAAGTGATTAAATGAATGCCGAGATAATAAACAAGAGGAAGGATTGATTGGTTGAGTGTGAATGAATGAGTCGTAGACAAAATTGTGGATTTAGATTTTGGTAGTTTGTACGTGAGTGTGGGGTGGAGATTGAATTCTGGATCGCTGGTGTAATATTAGATAAATGTGTAAGTATATTTAGTAAGAATATTTTGATGTATGATGATCGAGTTTTGTAATTTTAGAAGTGCGATTTTACTTGAAGGTGTAAGAAGAAATTTGATGCTTTAATGGACTTAAATTCTGATTAACATGGAACTTAGATTTATTCAAATTCAAAACTACCAAATCTACGAAGTGTAGAATTTACTCAACCAAAAATTTATCCAGCACCTTGCCAGACTCTATTTATAAAATAAGTGGCACTATACTATAAAATGAAAAATGAAAAAAAAAAGTAACAAGACAATCGTATAAGCTTACAAACCAATTCAAACCCTTTACAAAAAAAAAAGACCTGGAATAAACGAAGTGTGTAAAGCACATTCCCTACACACAAGTGACCGAGAAAAAAAGTTTACACACGATGAGCGCGTGGTCCTTAATTGAATTTCAGCAAAGCTGGCAGTTTCCCTGAGCGTTTAAACACCAACCAACCAACCCATCTACACCTACACAACAGACCTACATACATCCAGTGTGGTTCGTTTTCTCATACTTAAGCAAAAGATAAAGCAAAACCAAGAGAATGAGAGAGAGAAAGAAAGAGAGAACTTTCCCTTCCGCGGACGAGAGATAACAAATGATCCAAGCGCCAGTCGAGAGTACACGCAAACTCTCTCTCTCTCTCTCTCTCTCTCTCTCTCTCTCTCTCGGCATGTATAAGAGGGCTTCTCTTGTCTCTTCAACTCAAGAGATATCTCCCCCTCTCCCCCCACTCACTTACCTCTTGTACGCGTCTGTCTGTCCCTTTCGCCACTCGCTCGCGCGCGCGTCTTCCTCGATGAAAGCGCGAGAGCGCACCCGCGCAAGCAAGCGAGCAAGCATTCAAATTGAAAAGCTATAATTTTTGAATCTATTTATAACTGTCCGTTGAGTATGGTATACAAGAGTGAAGGGTGTGTGTGTGAGAGAGAGAGAGAGAGAGAGACTGAGAAAGAAAGAGGGAATGGTTCTTTACGTCGACGCATGTACACAAAAGAAGAGAGCCGCACGCGCCCGCAGCAGACTACGTTTTGGTACATAACGGAGATGATACTTTAATGGATTTTTCGCTTTTCAGCGAATGTATATAGGTACCTACCTACTACTACCAGTAGAAGAAATAATAGTAGTAGAAGAGTAGTTGACATGCTTTGCTTCTGATGAAGCTTTCTTTTTTTTTTTTTTTTTAATGTATGGGAGTTTAAAGAACTTGAGTTTTTTGGGATGAGAAAAGTGTGATGAATATCATTCTTGTTTTAATTTTATATAACAACGATTTTTTAATTATAATTTGATAGAAATTTATTTTGAATATTTAACAAATTAATAACAACAAATTTAAAATATCGATTAACTTCCAATTTTAAAATTCACTTAAAATTTCAAGTATATATGTGTATATATATATA